>BLSH010098618.1:3463029-3474927 GCA_018402905.1 Glandirana rugosa | reverse complement strand
ACACCACCGTTAGTCTCTTTAATACTGACCACACCACCACCAGTTCCTGAAACATTGACAACACCGTCACTAGTCACTGTGACAATGACCACACCGTCACTAGTCCCTGTGATAATGACCAAACCGTAACTAGTCCCTGTGACAACGATCACACCACCACTAGTCCCTGTTACATTGACTACACGGTTACTAATCCCTGTTATACTGTAAACACTGACACTAGTCCCAATGACACTGACTACGACGTCACTAATCGCTGTGATTGAACCACTGTTATAATTTATATATATATATATGTCCCACCCGGTAAATACACCTATGTGGAATTATTTTACCCTTACCAACCCCGGACCGAACCCGAACGATTTTTGAAATGTCCGGGTCCGGGTCCGTGCCACGGACGCCCGAAAGTTCGGTACGGACCCGAACGTTACAGTCCGGGTTCGCTCAACACTAATCACCAACCATTCCCATTTTATTAAGGTGTATCCACATAAATGGCCCACCCTGTATATATATATATATTTAATATTGTCACCAAGTTAGTGTCGCTAATCACTGCAGCATCAGTCACAGTAACCCTGATCACAGTCACAAATGTCATATTGTCCCTAATCATTGGCACATCAGTTACATTGTCCCTGATCACCACCACACTAGCAACAGTGTCCCTGATCAATGCCAAACCAGTAATAGTGTCCCTGATCACTGCCACACCAGTAACAGTGTCACTGATCACTGCCACAACAGTTACAAAGTCCTTGACCACCACCACACCAGTCATAATTTCTCTGATTGCCACCACACCAGGCCCAGTCCCAGTGCCCTGATTGTGGCTACATCAGTTACAGTCCCTGATCCCCGCCTTACCAGATAAAGTATCCCTAATCACTGCCACACCAGTTACAGTGTCCCTGATCACTGCCACACCAGTTACAATGCCCCTGACCACCACAAATAGTCATACAGTATATTCCCTGATCACCACCACACCGGTTACAGTGTCCCTGATCACTGTCACACCAGTTACAGGGTTCCTGATCACCGCCACAGTCATAGCATCATCATAAGGACTTGTGCAATGCTTTCTGATGAGCCATGCATGTTCAGATCTCTCCATGAGGTCCCCCCCGTAAAAAGAAAAAATTCATTTGTGAATGAGTCCTAGGGCTCCATGCACATGGGACGCTGTAAATAGACATTTAGGGGCGTTTGGGCATTTATTTCAACTGCCCCAAATAATGTTATCTTATGTGTACATGTACACAGGCTCATTTACAGTCATTTTTAGGCAGTTTAGAGGCTGTTCTTTGAACGCCCAAAAATGGGTTCAGACGCCGAGTTTACCGGCGTTTCAGATGCCGAACGTGGCAAAACGACACTATACGCACCTAAACAATGTAATTCACGTCTAGGAGCATTTTGTTTACAGGCGTTTCCATTAATATATATATATATATATTTAAAAATGCTCCTAGACACGAAAATGGCAAAATGCCGCTAAACGCTACTAAACGCGGCATGCAAAATGTGGCAAAATGGACGTTTTAGACACTGGTTTCTAGCTGTCTAGATAAAACGTTCAGGGAAGGTTAAAAAGTGTCCCATGTGCATGGAGCCTAATAGTGCAACCAGTCACAGTTGGTGTTCCTGATTGTCACCTGTACTGACCACATTTTTGCCCGTTGCCTGGACCGATACTTTGCCTGTTTGTAGACCATGTCTCTGTCTGCACCTAAACTGAAGCATGTGCACATCTGACTGACTATGTTCCTGCAAGACACCAGTCCCAGGCATCCCTTGTGGATAACTGCATTCCTAGAACCACAGGAATTGTTTTGTTCTTCCTTTCTTTAGCCAACTGTACTAGCCAGTAGACATGGCATTCCTTGGGACAGCCGTCTACCAGTGAGCTAGGCTTGCTTTGTTTATAGGAACTGGGACCACGATAGGTGACAATACACTAAGCTATATTCCCCAACCATTCGTGTAGAGGCGACCATTACAGTACATTGGTTTTCATACAATTGGTTGATTTGTTTTATATACAAGATACAATGTCCAATATATAATGAGTCCAAAAAGTGAAAGATTCTCACATATGTGATATCGCCATTCTCGGGAGGAGTAACAAAATGTGTTTGGAGGTGCAAATTTAAGTATGCCTATGCTGTGTGTGAGAAATATCCTATCAAATTGACACTTCGCGTAAAAAAACTAGTTTCTATTTTCATTCCGCATTTTCCAAAAAACATATGGCAAAAACAAAGTCTTCAAAGGACTCACTATGCCTCTTGGAAAATACCTTAGGGTGTTTGCTTTCCAAAATGTGGTCATTTTGTGGGTATTTCCATGTCCTGGTGCTCCAGTGCCTCCAAAAATGTGATAAGTAGTCAGGAAATTAGAAGTGTAATTTATGCACCTAGAACGCTTGAAGGTGCTCCTTGGATTTTGGGCCCCTCTGTGTGGCTAGGCTGTGAAAAAGTCCCACACATGTAATATCACCAAACTCAGAAGGAGTAGCAGAAATGTGTTTTAGGGTGTAATTCTAAGAATGACTATGATATGTGTTAGAAATATCTAATTAATTTTGTATAAAAAATAAAAATTTCATTTTCTTTCCTGCATTTTCAAACAAAATGTGGCAAAAAATGACATTATCAAAAGACTCACTATGCCTTTCAGAAAATACCTAGGAGAGTTTGCTTTCCAAATGGGGTCATTTGTGGGTGTTTCCACTGTCCTGGTGCTCCAGGGCCTCCAAAAATGTGATAGGTAACCAGGAAAATAGATTTGTAATTTATGCTTCTTGAAAGCCCAAAGATGCTCATTGAATTTTGTGCCCCTCTGCGATGTGTGAGAAATAACAACTTTGTGGAAAAAATAAATACACATTTAATTTAATTTCTTCAATTTCCAAAATATTTTGACAAAAAAAAAAAAAAACCTCACCATGCTTCTTATTAAATACCCGTTTCTTGTTCACTTTCTAAAAGGAGTCATTTGGGGGGTATTTGTACAGTCCTGGCATTTTAGAGTGTCAAGAAATGAGACAGGCAGTCTCATCAATTGGGACTGATCATTTTTCAAATATATATGCCATAGTTTGCAGAATCTATAATTTTCACATAGACTACATAATATATACTGATTTGGGTTATTTTTACCAAAGAAATGTAGCAGAAAACATTACTACAGAAACTATAAAAAACATGTTTTTTTCGTGATTATTGGTGTTTTATTGTTTATATAGTGAGAAATAAAAGAAAAAGCAGTGGTGATTAAGTACCATAAAAAGAAAGCTCTATCTGTCTCAAAAAAATATAAAATTATCATTTGGGTATAGTATTGCATGCCTGAGTAATTGTCATTCAAAGTGTGACAGTGCTGAAAACTGAAAAATGGCGTGGATTGAAAGGGGGTGAAAGTGTTCAGACTTTAAGTGGTTAATAGACTTATGGAGCGTTGCATCTTCTGACAATTATTTTAATGCTGTCAATGTCTTCTTGTTCCAGTGACAACTGTACCTCAATTTCACGGGGATGGGAAAACTCCTTTGCAGTCCACCCAAAAAAAATTGGCTTGAATTAGGCATTAACAAACCAGTGAGCACCTAAATTTGCCACCCATGTCCACTGTGAATGCACCATGCAAAGTTTATCACAACACTTTTTATAAAGAAACATTTTTCAGATTAGAAAGTTTAATTTTTTTTTGTATTACACACACACGCACATTATTAAAATTAAGAGGCCAAATTAAAAAAGCCGAAGGGAAAATGTAGACAGATTTCTGGAAATTTTTTTGTGTTCATCAAATGCAATTTGCTAATGATATAATTTTTCACACACAATAGAATGCACTACATGACTCCATCCGGAGGCTTTTTAATTATCTGCAAATGACAGAAAATAAAATTGACCTATAAACACTGCACTTCAAGATAACTTCCCATGTAGAAATGCAAATGCAGGAACAGTATACAAAGTATTGGTTATTAAGTTTAGCAGAGATCTAAGATAATTAGTGCTGAGGATAGCACTTAATATGCGTTAAGCCACGTAACTTTACGATCTACAAGGCCAAGTACTTGGAGGTGTCTATCAACACTGTTAAAGTGTGTGCATCTCATAATTTTCTGCTTGTTATATCTTTTAAAGTAAAGCTCAGGAAAGTCTTGTATATCCAAAATGTAAAGCCCCATACACACTATACAATTTTCTGTAGATTTTTTTTTCTGATTTACCAAAACCATGTAATATGAGGTCAAACCTTAAGAGTTTCAATTTGCATGCCATCAGGCAGGCCCTTGCACTACAAGGTTTTGGTACATCTGAAGACAAAAGTCTACAGAAAATTGTATAGTGTGTATGGGACTTTAAAGGCTATTTACTTTTCTTTTCTTGTTGCTGCCCAGTCACAAGCATAGACAAGACCTCTGAGCATTATTTAAAGTGTATTTCCACTAATTCTCCTAGTTTATGAAGATCTTGGGCAACTTTGCTATAGATAACCCTGTCTGTACTGTGTTGGCAGATCTTCAGATTGTAAGCTACATTTGAACATTCTCTGCCCTAACAAAGGGTTAAAGTTGTAGAAGCTTCTTGCATTGTATGCCAATAAGAGGAATCTCAACCTGTCCTTAGGACAGACTCACTCTGACAATTGTTTGAAAAATACTTGAAGTCAGCCATGAGGCCTTCTAAAGAGAAATATCTAAGGTAAAACTATTAAATAAAAAATGTAGGCATGCTGTGTGAATGGGAACACATAAAAAACATATAGTTGGGTTTTACTGCAAAAGTGGAAATACACTGTACCTTCAGCTGATAAAAACATACTGCCCAAGTTTTTGAGATGCATTCTATGCATTAAGATAAAAAGCCTTCTTTGTGCAGCCGCCCCCCTAATACTTACCTGAGCCCCATCTCTGTCCAGCAAGGTTCACTACCGTCATGACTCTCCCACTGGATTGGCTGAGTCACAGCAGTGGCGCCATTGGCTCCCGCTGCTGTCAATAAAACTCAGCCAATCAGGAGAGAGAGGGGACGGGGCCGTTCCGAAGCTCCATGTCTGAATGGATACACGGAGCTGCAGCTCAGCTCGGGTTCCCCCATAGCAAGCTGCTTGCTGTGGGGGCACTCAACAGGAGGGAGGCGACAGGCGCTCCAGTTAGGGACCTGAGAAGAGGAGGATCCAGGCTGCTCTGGGCAAAACCACTGCACAGGGTAGGTAAGTATAACGTGTTTGTTATTTTAATAGAAAAAAACAAGACTTTACAAAATCTTTAAACCCACAAGTGTTTTTTTTGCACGACCATTCCTTTATACTGACTTTTGAAATTTACAGATGCAGCAATTTAGGATGGAAGGTTTAGCACTGGGAAACACTATTTGAAAGATAAAAAGTGCATTTTATATACAACTATATAGATCAGACCAAAATGAGCAACAAATAAGGAGGAAAGAGGGACAAAGGGACTTTGTTCAAAATAAGGGCCAGGCCCTTGAAATCAGGGGCAGTTGGGAGCTATGTAAAAATCAGCTCTCCTGCCCAAGAGAACTGTGTGGCAGAGTTGTATAAATGTGAGGACAAATAGACAAAAATACAAATCCCTGGGGGGGTAAAACAGCTCTCATACATGTGGTTAATTTGCGTATATGACTGGTTGCCTGGACTTTAGAAATCAGGGAGGTTGAAAAAACCAAAAGTACAGACAGGAAAGGAAATTTAACATTACATATGGTTTACATAAAGTAGCTATAATAGGAATTAAACCATTAATACTATTATACTGTAACGCTTATTATAATATGCTTCTGTTTTGTACAATAAGCACATCAGTTATTGATATATAAACTCATCATGCGTCTTCTACATTAGTAGCCCCTGTAAATAGTCTTGGTTTTGCAATGACTATCTCTTGGTGATATGGCTGATGTGGGTATGGGGCAGCTTGGGTAGGTATTGTGGAGGCTGCAGGTAGACTGCTACATTGGCCCCAAACAAGAATGGTTGGAGGGGGCTTAGGGCAATCCCCATTGGCCACTATTAGATGGTTATCTGTGATATAGGAATGAATTAAGACCACAGGAACCCCTTTGTGGCAGACATTATATCTAAGAAATATGATGTGGTCATGGTGGGGGATGAGGGGTAAATGTCTGCCATGGAATACGAATGTGCATCTCACATGCAATGATGGATTTTTCCATTTACTATGGAAGACCTATAATAATCACTTATCTGATTCAAAGATTTTTTTAGTCCCCTTTATGAAACTTTTGGACATTAGCACATGTTTCATATTGCTCAATAACTAAACTGTGACTCTTCTGTTAAGAAAAAGACAATGTCTCTGTACGATCTATGTAAATTGCAAGGATTTTAACACGATTGCTGTAGATTTCTACCATTTTCTGTTCTGAAGGAAAAGCAGTTTGTTTCAAAAAGTCCTATCGAAACTTAATGGAAGGGTCTGTGTTTTGGTGCACATTCAGTGTTCTTATCAGGAAAGTGGCTATGTCTGCATCCCTTCAGAATTAAATAACCCTTAGGGAGTATTTCACCCAAAAATTGATTCTTATAGCAGATGATGCCTAAAATATCTGTATTAACCACTTTCCGCATCACGTAGGAGTACGGCTCTCCTGTGCCAGATTACATATTTAGTACATGATTCGGCTTTTCCGGGTAGGGATCGCGCCACCTGTGCTGTGATTAGTGACAGCACAAGCCATTCAGCGGTCCAAGGATTGACCCCTGGCACCTGCTGATCGGTGAGGAGGAAGACAGAGCACTGTGAATGTAAACAATACAGAGCTCTGTCATGTCAGCGAGGATGTGCAAAGCAGGGGATAAAAAACAGCATTTCCCTTAGTGAAAGCACCTCCCAGTACACACATAAACACTGGTTAGGCACACATTTAACCCTTTAATCACCCTAGAAGTTTAACCCCTTTCCAGGGGGTGTCATTATTACAGTGACAGTGTATATTTTTAGCACCAATCACTGTATTAGTGTCACTGGTTCCCGCAAAGTGTCAAAAGTGTCAGTTAGTGCCAGATTTCCCACCATACTATCCCAGTCCCGCTATAAGTCACTGGTCGCCACCATTACTAGTATAAAAAACCTAAATAATAACAATTCTAGTATATATCACATAGTTTGTTGACGTTATAACTTTCACGCAAACCAATCAATATACACTTATTGGGGTTTTTTACATTTTTTTAATCAAAAATATGTATCAGAATATATATTGGCCTAAATTTGTGAAGAATTTCGATTTTTTTAAATTTTTTTATTGGATGTGCTTTATAGCAGATAGTAAAAAATATTGTTTTTATAGCTTAAAGAATAAAAAAAACCCAATGGTGATCAAATACCACCAAAAGAAAGCTCTATTTCTGTGAAAAAAAAATCTATACATTTTATTTGTGTACAGCGTTGGATGACCGTACAATTGTCAGTTAAAATAACACAGTGCTAAAAAGCAAAAAATTGTCTGGTCATGAAGGGGGTAAATCTTTCAAGTGGTTAATGCAGATGTCTGAGAAAATTTGTAATTTAATTATACAAGCAGGAAATTACATTTCTAGGGATGTTCTTTATACCAACTGTGTAGAGAACACTTCCAGGTTGCATTGAATCTTTTGATAGTTTTAAAAAATTACAGCAGCTTGGCCCACTTTGCACTTAGACCTGCTGGGCCCACTTTGCACATAATAGTTTATTTCAAGCATTAGCATCAAGGAAAAAGTAGTGATTTTGCCCATAATGATTAGGAAAAAAAATGTTTAATTTAATTTTCTAATTTGCTCTGGAGGAGCCATAATAGACGCTTTTAACGGACACTCATGTTTTCAAGTGAATTTTTAAAAATATTCTTTCTTTAGAAAGTATCCCTTTGACAAGAATAATGGATTATGTTGTTTTTAACTGTATCTACAATGTTGGAAATAATGATGGGAATATGGCATAGTGTCTTCTGCTTAGATATTTTAAAACTAAAAGGTGTCAGACAGATGGGAGTCATCTATATAGCATTTGGTAATGTATACACATTATTTTAATGCACAGTACTTATAATAGGTGTCAAAGATATCTATAGGGAACTTAGGGAAATTCACAGTAAAGTATGTGAAGAAAAAAATCCTCAGGGGATAAAATTAGCTTAAATTGCATGTAGCAATAATTATGGTTATTAATCAAGTGGCAGTAAAGTGATTTTTGCTTCACAGATACTTCAATTAGCATTAAAACACCAGGCCTAGCATGTAAATGTGCTAGCTTTATTTAGGGATCCTGAAAATAATGCTGATGCCTAGAAATATGCTGTATGCTGTGCTTATGTTTTATTTTACGTGAATGTCCTTTTTTTCCACAACAATTTTAATTAGCATTTTCAAGGTATAACAGATATGGAAAAGCAGTCAGTTATAGAAACAATGCATCTCTGGCAATCATATTTAATACGACCATGGAGCTGTACAGTCAGGGGTTTAGTGATTTTCCTATTTGAAAATAAAGATGCTTTTGTTGCAAACCCGTTGGTTTATGACTCTCTCTAAACAATCTTTGTGATACAAAATACCTGGCTTGTTGAGGAAGTGGTCTCATTACTAGGTTGGTGAGGTTGTTTAATGGGTGCGTTCCAGTCACCTCCTGTGGTAGGGGGATATTGTTCTCTGTGGTGTACCAGGGATGGGATTAGGGGAAAAACTAAATGAGTGAAAGAGAAGCCTTATTAGGGGTGTTGGAAGAGGAATCATCACGTGGGCTTTGGGAAGTAACTGATAAGTTGTCATCCGTATTTTATGGATTGGAGGTTAAGTGGATGGAAGGGTTGTTTAGAAAGGTTGGGAAAAAGAAAGAAATAAATGTTTTGTTCTTTTTTATTCACTTTCTCCAGTTTTCATCCTATGAAGTTCTGAAAGGGAATGCACGTGGCCCAATGCTATATTCTCTTGCATTAGTAACAGAGCAGCCACCAGCCCAACCTTAAACTGAAAACAAACACCATCATTTGGAAAATGGGTGTTTTGGTTGGGCTGAACATGGGCAACAGATATTTCCACTATGCTTCATAAATAAAACATTTCATGTATTTAGGGCTTCATACTGTCCCTAGGTCAAACAGATTTACTTTGCATATGGATAACTTACAGATCTGCACTATTTGAAAAGGGCAGACAGGAAAGGCCCCTCTTATCTTCACCAGGGGTGAATTAATACCCCTATGATAACTGTCTAGTGCCACATTGTCCTACCCCAGGTGACTGGCTAACTTTAGAAACACACAAGATAAAACAATATAACAACCACACAAGACATACCATGGTGTAGGTTAGGAGGTTGAAATAAACAGTTTGTACATTTAACTGAAGGAAAGAAGGGAAAACGTTCACCCTAGTCTGCTAACAGTTTAGATCTGGGTGTGTGGACTCAAATGAAACTGTAATTACAGAGTGCACTATTCCACCAAGAAAAGTAGACACCATCATAGGCAGCACCCACATGAATACAAGGTGGCAATATAGAACATTTTCTTATATTGAGAATCTGTTATCATATTCAGAAACATGATGTGGGTGGCTGTGTGTCACCCCTGCTGCCCTAGACCCTCCCCTACAGTGGCTATGCAAGACTCTATCCCTGAGCTCCATCCTTCATTGTCTCATACTGTCAAGGGTACATCCATGCAAGGGCTAGCAAGAGCTCCAAGGAGAGATTAGTGACCCGATCCCCGTCCCTTAATATTCTTCATGGACCAGCACTGTTGACGCTTTGCAGCAATTATACATTAAGGAGGGAGAACATTTTAGAAGCAATATATTCATTTCTATAAAGTATATAGTTGATGTAAAGATGTTACAGAGCTACTTAAAGTGACATTAAAGGTTCATTTAAAAAACAAAAAAAAAACAAACATGTTATACGTAACTGCTCTGTGAGGTTTTGCACAGAGCAGGCCCGATCTTCTTCTTTTCAGGTCCCCCGCCGGTGCTCCTGGCTCCTCCTCTTCATTCAGTGCTCCCAATAGCAAGCCGCTTGCTCTGGGAGCACTGATGCTTGCTCTCTTCTGAGCCCCACTCTACACGGACTATGGTGCGTCAGTTTGTTGGCTCCCTGGCTGTGATTGACAGTAGCAGGAACCAATGGCTCCCACTACTGTCTCAGCCAATGAGAAATGAGAGACCTGGGAGAAGCTCAGCACGCATGCACATTGCTGGTTCGAGAGAGAGAGCTCAGGTAAATATGGGGGGGCTAGGGAGACCACTGCATACAGAAGGTTGTTTTACCTTCGTGCATAGAATGACCTTGAGCCCTTAAAACCACTTTAATACTCAGCAACATTTTCATACAGGACCGTCTTACAACTCCTTTCCAAAATCTCCTGGGGAGTAATGAAACATTTGTTTTTGCTGCTTAACGTTTTACCAATGGAGATATTTGAAATTAATTTATATAAATTAATAGTGTATCTAAAGTGAAATATTTTCTGCTAGTCTTGGATAATGTTGTAAAAAGGTAAAAAGTAAAAAAGGTAAACCTCTGTATTGCTGCCTTTGTCCCTACTGGGTAGATTTACCAGTATCTGTCCTAATTACCATTGTCATCAGCACAGAGAGTGATGGGAAATTAAACAATTTACATGTGTCACTATAAAAAGAATAGAGAAATCCGCTGGTATAAAAAAAACCTCAACGTGTATACCATTAACTGTATGGGCTTTAATTGTCCTATAATGCTTTCCAGATGGCAGGATGATTAACAGGCAAGGAAAGAATGAGAAAGATCCTTCTGGACATGGAGAATAGGTTCGCATACCAAAGCCTGTGCTATCATTTCTCCTGCGGTGTTGCTATCAGTTTGTGAAGAGTGGGAGAAGAGGGTTGCATTGACAATCCAACACAATGGGCAGCACATTGAACACATTTTATAAGTGGTCAGAAACTTGTAAATAACTCATGAAAGAATAAAGTTACACACACAGGAAGTTAATATCACCAACCATTGCCATTCTATTAAGGTGTATCCATATAAATGGCCCACCCTGTACAGTACAAGACAACTCTGTTACTAATAAGTAAAGTTTGACTTGTTATGGAAGTCAGAAATTAAGGCATCATATCTAGAGTTGAGCGAACCTCTGGAAGTTCGGGTTCTGCTGGTCCGTCCGAACTTCGGGACAAAGTCCGGGTCCGGGTCCGGACGGAACCCGAACGATCGCACGGACAACGAACCCCATTGAAATCAATGGGGACCCGAACTTTTATGCACAAAAATGGCTGTAACAAAGTCCTGGAAAGCCCTAGAGGGCTGCAAAAGGAAGTAAAATGGGGGTAAGGGTAGGGCAAGTGCCCTACAAAAAAATGGGGACATGGAAATAACTTTAAATATTTAAAAAAAAATAAAAACTTAAAAAATGCAAAAATGGAGGTGAATGTGGATCATCTTCAAACTGTGTCTGAAAAGTATTAATTAACAGTAGAAGCCATATAACTGTTCTAAAATCATCTTCAAACTAGGACAAGTGCCCTACAAAAAATGGGGAGAGGGAAAATAAATTAAAATCAAATTTAAAAAATGGGAAGGGGGGTGGATGTGGAGTAGGAGTCTAGAGGTTGACTAGGCCGTGACCGTTTAAGTGGCGGTGGTAGAGGAGTAGGAGGTAGCCAACATGGTCTTTTTTTTTTTGTATTGAGGCCTATTCAAAAAAACATGGTAGTGTTTTATGTGGGTTTATTGCAGCTGCTGTTATGACCTATGTACCCCAATTGGTGTCATAGGAAGATCAAAAACGTTTGTATTTGAACAGCGCATTGCTAGTATCTACTGTGCCGTTATGTGATGAATGTTGGCCACCCAATGTATCAGTAATTACTAATTTC
>BLSH010098618.1:3449199-3461718 GCA_018402905.1 Glandirana rugosa | reverse complement strand
TATATAAGATGAAAATTTTTTACTTAACGTATTAGTCACTCGTTTTTGACAAAGTCAGACTGAGACATCTGAGTCCATAGAAGAGTGACCTGGGGACGGGAGAACGGAGAGTAAGTAATTTTAGGTCCAATAATTAATGACAATTGTTTAGACTGTGGAAACGGAAACAACTTTGTCAGTACACAGTGACAAGAGAAATGTCTTCGGTCCCCCCTCTCCGATTGTTACCCTATACTAATCACAACTCGCTTGGGCCTGACATTGCAAGCCCAGGCATGGCTTGAAAACCCACAGGCACCGTGCCTGGGCCTGGGCCTGTAAAGTTTTTAGCAAGCCCAAGCCAGGCCCCAAGACGATAAAATGAGGTGCACAACTCTTCGACCCGAACGATTTTTGAAATGTCCGGGTCCGGGTCCGTGCCACGGACACCCAAAAGTTCGGTACGGACCCGAACGTTACAGTCCGGGTTCGCTCAACACTAATCATATCCCATTGTTAGCCTCTCCCCCCTGGCTTCTGTAAAGAGAACAGTGACACATGACTGTTTCAACAAAGGCAAAGGTGTCAGATTTGTTAACAGTAATTAATAACCTGGATTTTAATGAATGAGAGGCAAGAGGGCAGGGGTCCAGTGAGAAGATACCTGAGTCTACAGAGTCAGACTGAAACAGTTTTTGCTCACTGATTATGCAATTCATTTTTTAAAAGTAGAATATATTATATTTTAGAATATATTTTTAGGATATTATAGAAGTCTATGGCTCAGTGCAGCTAACCTGTAGGAAAGTCGCAGGTGCACCTCAGTCATCATTGTGGATCATTGTGAAAGCAGCCTAATAACCCTAGTGCTAGTATGTCCATTGCAAAAGTGCAATGCATGTGATGTTTAATAAACTGACCCTTTCCTCTTCCAGCTTCTACTGACATCGCTTTCCAGGCTGCTAGAAAGGTTCCAGGCAAAGTGGACTTGGTATCACTCCGCCTGGGACAGGAGTCAATGCTACAGAAGAATTTTTGAGGGTTTTTTTTTTTACTTCTTTTGCACAAGCACACAGCACTGATGGATGTGGACTTCTATTATGCAGTGCTATATGTTCTTGGACTGATCATTTATGTGTGTTTATACATTATGAGGAAGCATTTATGATGATATGTGTGGTTTTTCATCATACATGAGTTGACCACCTGTAATATTTGTACATTAATATTCACAGATTATTTGTATATTTTAACAGAGTTTATAGTTTATATAATTGAATAATTATTTTTTAGCACTGCCATTTTATTCAGTTTTCACTATTTTGATGCTTATGCAGTTCAAGGCAGCAGCTACATACACACATAGGTTTTTTTAGGTAGCGCAGGAGGTTATTTTATTTTTCAGTTTGGCATCAAACAAGAGATCATGATGGTGGCTACAGCAGTCTATTGATTTTGATTGCGCACACATTTTCCTAATACCAGAATTTTCTAGACAGACTATGGCAATGCGGAGAGCAGTTAAATGTCTATTGAAAGTCCCAAGGGATAGGGACATCCCATATCAATGGGGTGTCCTATTTCACCTACAGGTCTGATTTAACCAACAAATGGTAATTTTCAGGGACTATTAAGAATTCCTCAACAAGCTGACGCTTCAACTTCTTTGAATACCCTCTTCCTATTGAAAAAACAAAAGTTGGATTAAAAATGGCTGACTTCAAAATGGCCGCCATGGTCACCACCCATCTTGAAAAGTTTCCCCCCCTCACATATACTAATGTGCCACACACAGGAAGTTAATATCACCAACCATTCCCATTTTATTAAGGTGTATCTATATAAATGGCCCACCCTGTACAGTACAAGACAACTCTGTTACTAATAAGTAAAGTTTGACTTGTTATGGAAGTCAGAAATTAAGGTATCATATCCCATTGTTAACCTCTCCCCCCTGGCTTCTGTAAAGAGAACAGTGACACATGACTGTTTCAACAAAGGCAAAGGTGTCAGATTTGTTAACAGTAATTAATAACCTGGATTTTAATGAATGAGAGGCAAGAGGGCAGGGGTCCAGTGAGAAGATACCTGAGTCTACAGAGTCGGACTGAAACAGTTTTTGTTCACTGATTATGCAATTCATTTTTTAAAAGTAGAATATATTATATTTGACAGCAGTTTCTATAAACACTGTAAAAATAAAGGGTTGCTTTAACTCCTGCAAGCCTTCACCTCCTATGCCCTTTTCCACCTCAGATGGAAGCTCTTCCTGCTCTCCTCAATATGTACCTTTTAGATGGCCATGGATAGCACCAGCGAGAATCTATGGGTATTTTAGTAATGATTGTTAAGTAATTGTTGTGAACTGTACATTTTACACCTAAAGCAACCTTGTTGGTAATATAAAGAATTTGTACCATTGTCCCCTGTAAATGAAGAAGTTGAATGCTTACCTGTGGATAGATGGGCAGTGAGTGAAATCTTTGCCCTCTTGCAGGGCTATGGGTGATGCTATCTGACACATCCAGTGGAACTAAAAGTGAACTTAATTTGTATCTGGAAAAAAACTAAATAACTTTCGCTACTAAAAACATTTATGACGTCTTAAATTGATCATTATGAGCTCTAAAATCTGCTGCCAGTATTGCTCAATGTAGTTTATAGCAGCTTCAGAGACATGAAGGGGTTGATCTATTAGGGTGATTAAATGTGTTCACTTTGTAAAGTAAATCTTTACTTCAGTGAATGAACTTACGTTGTTTTCACTTCAATCATTTTTCTCTTCATTTCATTTTTATTTCAAACACTTCCCTTGCACGTGATTTGATTGGGTACACACAATGAACTTAAGTTCACCTTATTTACTAAGCTAAAAGAACATTCAATTTGTTGACTAGCCTAATCAATAGGGTGGTTTGTGCATGGCTGACTGAAGATGCATTCTTACAGTACTTAAAGCCCACAAATCTCCAGCATGCCAGCAGAAACTCTCCAAACTGTCAGGGAAAGAAAGGAGAACCCCCTGCAATCATCAGGGGGAACACATGAACACAATGATCGGTTATCAAGGGCTTTTTGCAGCAGCCCTAGTAGATGCATGTAAGAGCCCATGCGGGGCACCTGAACACAGCTCTGGAGGCATGTGACAATGCTGCAGATAAAGTTAGCACTAGAGCCCCTAGCCCTACACTTCCCGATAAGGACATAGTGACGGCTCACCCTAAAGACTGTACTATGCAGGTCTACATTCATTCTCTGCCCACAAGAGAAGACATGGACCAGTAAATTCACAGACTGGAGAACTCATATAAGACCAGGCTAAAAGCACTCAAATCTAGTTTACAGTAATTAGAGAACAAAGTTACTGCCTTGGAAACAGACAATTCAGCTTTTGAAGTGAGACTTTCTGCCACCAAATCTCTCTGTCATGAGCATACACATAGATGGAACTATGCCATAGATGACTTAGAGAACAGAAACTGCCAAAACAACCTTCATGTTAGGCGACTACCAGAAGGCGCCAGGCCCCCAGAACCTATTTCCCACTATTAGATTGCTTACTGCTGATCTCCTTCTGAAGAGAGAACATAGGACTCTGAGACCTAGAAATACCAATCGTATAATTTCACAGGATTTAATTTGCTGTGTCCATTAGCTTGGCATCAAAATAGTGAAAACTGAGTGAAATGGCAGCACTAATAAATAAATATGAAATACTGTGTATATTACTAAAAGTACTGTGAAAATAAACAAATAATCCATAAATAATAATGTGCAAAAAAATGACAGGTGCTCAACCGATGCATTGTGAAAAAAACACACACAATATCATGAATGCCCTTTCATAATATATAAACTGCATATACCTTATGCCTCTATAGCAAGGGTGCTCAATCTTTTGAAGAGCGAGGGCCACTTAATTGATTTGCTAACCGGTTGCAGACCTCAATGAACTATGGGGTTTCACACCCCCAGACTGCAAATGTAAACAAGCCCTTACTGTCACACTGATGCACTGCAGTTTACCTGCAGTGTGGGTGCAGCCCAATGCACCTGCAGCTTTCTTGTGGGTGAGCTGCACTGAGCCATAGACTTCTATTACATCTTGTGAGTGTAGTGCACTTTCTGAAAAAGTGCACCAAAACTCAATCATTCAGGAGTTTTGGTACGCTTTCAGAAAACACACTAAACCCACAGGATATTATAGAAGTCTATGGCTAAGTGCAGCTAACCTGTAGGAAAGTCGCAGGTGCACCTCAGTCATCATTGTGGATCATTGTGAAAGCAGCCTAATAACCCTAGTGCTAGTATGTCCATTGCAAAAGTGCAATGTATGTGATGTTTAATAAACTGACCCTTTCCTCTTCCAGCTTCTACTGACATCGCTTTCCAGGCTGCTAGAAAGGTTCCAGGCAAAGTGGACTTGGTATCACTCCGCCTGGGACAGGAGTCTATGCTACAGAAGAATTGTTGAGGGTTTTTTTTTTTACTTCTTTTGCACAAGCACACAGCACTGATGGATGTGGACTTCTATTATGCAGTGCTATATGTTCTTGGACTGATCATTTATGTGTGTTTATACATTATGAGGAAGCATTTATGATGATATGTGTGGTTTTTCATCATACATGAGTTGACCACCTGTAATATTTGTACACTAATATTCACAGATTATTTGTATATTTTCACAGAGTTTATAGTTTATATAATTGAATAATTATTTTTTAGCACTGCCATTTTATTCAGTTTTCACAATTTTGATGCTTATGCAGTTCAAGGCAGCAGCTACATACACACATAGGTTTTTTTAGGTAGCGCAGGAGGTTATTTTATTTTTCAGTTTGGCATCAAACAAGAGATCATGATGGTGGCTACAGCAGTCTATTGATTTTGATTGAGCACACATTTTCCTAATACCAGAATTTTCTAGACAGACTATGGCAATGCGGAGAGCAGTTAAATGTCTATTGAAAGTCCTAAGGGATAGGGACATCCCATATCAATGGGCTGTCCTATTTCACCTACAGGTCTGATTTAACCAACAAATGGTAATTTTCAGGGACTATTAAGACTTCCTCAACAAGCTGACGCTTCAACTTCTTTGAATAGACCTCTTGAAGTGTCTCCAAGTCAGCTTTGGACTGCCAGCCATACCACTGAGACAGGATCTCAGGATTATATGTAGTTTTGAAAAATTATTTTAGAGCATGAACCTTATAGTAACTACACTACTGCATGGGTAGTCAAAGTTTTTATTTTCTGGAATGCATTCACAATTAATAGGGTTTAAAGCCCTTAGGATAAACAAGGCTGGTTGACTTTTAGATATCTGCTCTGCTAACTCCTCATGAGGACTTATGCCCCATTAGTTGGATATACAGATATTCCATTAACAAGGAACCACCTCCCCATGTGAGAACTCTGACTTACTACCCAAGAAGCTGCACAGATGCTCTATAGCTCAGACACCATATACTTTCTCTGTGTGTACTGAAGTTTCTAGTCGTACCTGAGCGTCTTCATTTCAAATTCCAGGAAATACCATACTAGAAAGACAATATGCGGTTTTACTGTATGTATAGTTACAATGTTATTCTATATGAAGAGGCCCTGTTTGTGTTGAAATGATTGAGATATTTCCCTTTCCTAGTTAACCATTGTTTTTATACTGTTAATGATGAATCTATCTCACTTGTGATCCCTATAATGCAACATAATTATGGGCTACACTTAGACACTTGCTTGCACTGTGTATGTGATAATTAGGGATGGGCCGAACTCCCCCCGGTTCGGTTTGCACCAGAACACGCGAATAGGCAAAAAATTTGTGCGAACAGTTGAACATCGTTAAAGCCTATGGGACCCCTAACATGAAAAATCAAAAGTGCTTGTTTTAAAGGCTTATATGCAAGTTATCGCCATAAAAAGTATGAGGACACAGGTCCTGCCCTAGTAGACATGTATCAATGCAAAAAAAAGGTTTAAATCAATAATTTTTTCAGGAGCAGTGATAATGTGCCTGGGGGGGTCCCTTAGTCTGCCTGTAAAAGGGTGCACCTCTGTGATGTTTAGAACATGCCCACAGCAAAATGACATTTGTAAAGGAAAAATTGTCATTTAAAACCACTTGCGGCTGTAATGTATTGCCGACTCCCAGCAATATAGAAAAAAATCACTGAAAAAATGTAAAAATCAAAACCAGACCCTTATCCGAGCATGCAACCTGGTTGGCCAGGATACGGGGGGGAATGGGCGAGAGCCCCCCTCCTGAACTGTACCAGGCTACATGCCCTCAACATGGGGAGTATGGGTGTTTTGGGGCAGAGGGGGGCTCTGAGCCCCCCACCTCAAAGCACCTTGTCCCCATGTTGATGGGGACAAGAGCCTCTTCCACACAACCCTGGGCTGTGGTTGTGGGGGTCTGCGGACGGGGCTTATCAGAATCTGGAAGCCCCCTTTAACTTCCCTGGCAGTATGACTGAGTCTGGAATTTATTGCTGAAAGCGGTACAATTATTTTGCATGAAAATTTGGCGTTTTATATTGTAGGCCTGTAATTCTTAGGAATAACTCACTTAAATCTGTCCAAACAACAGTTTAGTAGACATCCCGGGTATGAAAAAGTTTGAAAAATGAAATCATAAATTATAATATAATAAATAACTAAAAATAATTATCAAAAATAATAATATAATAGTAATACAATTTATTCAATAATGTAATCAAACCAAAAACGCAGAAATTTGCTCAGTTGCAGAATTGTCGCTGTCGTCACTTTCAGTTTCTGATGATAAATTTCCTCAAAAATTAATAACACTCAATTCTGCAAATCATTCTTATTTACTATCGCTGTTTTCTAGCTGATCAAAAACCACTTTTGACGTAAAGGGACACTTTTTGGTTGCCATGGACATTCTCATGTTTCCAGGCAGAAAGAATGACATTTATTATATAAAAGTGCATGCAGGGCTCTGGGCAAACCACTAGGGACAAAGGGGATGTGAAATGATTTCATACAGTAATGTAATCTATAAGATTACAGTGTACTGTATGTACTGTGTGTGTTTCACTTTTTGAATTTCCCGCCGGTCTCCGTCCCCGTGCGACGCGACGCTCGCAGGGAATGGAGCCCGGCACACAGAGGCATCGGAGCGACGGACACAGCCCGCAGACACGGCGGGGGACATCGCTGGATCCAGGGGACAAGGTGAGTAGCGCTGCCTGGATCCAGCGATGCAAGCCCGAGTGTGGCTGGGGGTTACCGCTCTTGGTACTGAAAATCCACCCCGAGCCACACTCGGGAATACCGCCAGGGAGGTTAATAAAGGGGCCCCCAGATCCTGCCCCCCCATGTGAATTAGTATCGGGTACATCATATCCCTACTAATTCATCAAAAAGTGTCAAAAAAGAAAAAAAAACAATTTGGTAAAAGTCCTTTATTAACCACATTAGGACCAGAGCACGTTTTGCAATTCGGTACTGCGTCAATTTAACTAACAATTGCGTGGTCGTGCAACGTTGTACCCAAACAAAATTTGCGTCCTTTTTTCCCACAAATAGAGCTTTCTTTTGGTGGTATTTTATCACCTCTATGTCATTTCTGATCACCGCTATAAACAAAAAAAGAGTGTCAATTTTGCAAAAATAAAACAATTTTTCTTACTTTTTGCTAAAATACAAATCCAAAAAAAAAAATGTATTCATCAGTTTTGGTCGATATATATACTTCCTCATATTTGTGGTAAAAAAAATTGAGAATGGCGTCTATTGATTGGTTTGCGCAAACGTGCCGCGTGTACAAACCTTGAGAATTAATTTCTGGTGTTTTTACTGTTTTTTTTTTTTACTAGTAATGGCGGCAATCTGCAATTTTTATCAGGACTGCGATATTGGGGCGGACATTTTTGACACTTTTTTGGGACCAATGACATTTATATAGCGATCAGAAATTTAATATCCACTGATTACTGTGTAAATGTCATTGGCAGTGAAGGGGTTAACCTGTAGGGGGAGATCTAGGGGTTAACTGTGTTCCCTAGGCGTGTTCTAACTGTGAGGGGGCTGGGCTGCCAGGGACATAAGAGATCTAACTGATCCCAGTGACAGGGATCAGTAGATCTCTTACATGCTGCCTGACAGAATGGGGAACCGCCGTATTTACATTGCCGGTTCCCTGTTTTTCTTCTCTGCCAGGTCATCGTGAGTAGCCGGTGGACATTGAGTCCGCAGAGCCCGCGGCCACACTGCTACTAGAGTACGAGAGTGTGCCGGCGGCGGTGCACCCGCCCACTAGCTGTGCACGAGCAAGCTGCCGTTTATAAATGGCAATTTGCTGGACAGAGCCACACTGCAGCAGTAAATGTATGTGACATGGTCGGGAACCGTTAAAAAGAAAAAAAAATAAGTGTCCCCCGTTGCAATCCATCGTCAATCACGGCCAGCGACAGACCCAAAAAAAAAAATCTGCAACTGCTCCTCCTCCATGGGAGGGCTCCTGCCATCTGCACTGTCTCTTTGCTTTGACCGTTTATTCATATGGAAGGGCGAGGCCACCCGGTGATGTAACCGCATGTCCCACCCTCTCTGATGTCTCATGACGCCAGAAGGGGCGGGGCCACTCACTTACATCGCCGAGTGGCCCTTCCCTGCCATATAAATACACTCTTAAAGCAAAAAGCGCGCAGACGGCGGGAGCCCTCCCAACGGGGAGGAGCTGTGTGAGCCATCTGCACGCAATGTATTATGGGGTGCGATAATGTTCTAAATTCAACAAACGGGCAAATGCCCGCTACTCGCGGGCCCATCCCTAGTGATAATATAGAGATTCTGTGACCCACAACAAAGATGACAGGTGCCGCTCAAGGCTCCACCAGCTCCTCTTGCATGACAAAGCACTAGGAGTGCCGACAAGGACAGAGCTCGCCCCAACTCAAAACATGTAGTAGGAAAAGGAAGTCCTAAAAGTTGCACATCACAGCAAAACCCTGTAAGGAGATGTATGACAGGCTCAGCCTGGGCTCCAACCCGGCCATGCACCCAACGCATTTCATTCCACCTGGGCAGGGTGAAATTCTTTAGGGGGTGTGGCCTGGTTGGAGCCCAGGAAGATGCTGTCATACACCTCCTTACATGGTTTTGCTGTTATGTGTTACTTTTAGGGCTTCCTTTCTCTACTAAATATAGAGCTTCTACTATGTGGCATATTCACATTAGCAACAAAAAGAGGTCCAATATACAGTAAACTGTTAATATAGTCTTGGGCAAGGGTGCAGTTATTGACTGCCAATTATCTTCCATGCTCCCACTTAGGTAAGGAACAGACGTAGATTAAATTGCATTTAGAAGTTCTGCAGGTGACATTTTTCTTTTTCTCCTGCTGTTTTTTTTTTCTGCCCTTAGCTTCACTACTCTACCTACTTACCTCACTAAATTCACCCCAAACAGTCAAAACAGGGCAATTAGAATTTGTTCCTTTTTTTAATCCATTTACCATACCAAAAAAAATATATATAGAATGAGGTAATATAAGAATTAAGTACTTTTCAATTAAAGTACATGTTGAAACACAAGGGAAGGGAAGTCTCTGAATTTCTTATAAACCATAGTAACCATTTAAGTGCTCTAGTGTATTTACTAGTTATTTTCATGAGCAGAATAGCATAACAATGTGAAAAACTTGTAGCCAGGAACAACAAGAATATATTTTCCATCAGACACTTTTCCATAAGGATCCCGTTTTCCAAGGTATATACCATGTATATAGCTTTGGCAGACATTCTGCTTCTGAAAACTGCCAGAACGCGATGCAATGTGGAACTGTTGGTCATAGCAAATTCTTTCCATCTTGAAAACAAGCACTGGAAAAATTAAAACCAAACACTAATTGGTGGCTATGACCAATAAAGTTATTTGTCTGTTCCCAATTCTGCTGTTAAGATTTTTTAATAGTGGTCATATAATCATCATACTTATTAATCACTGGCCAGGTGGCATTATAATTAAAGTTGGGATATTGTCAGTTTTAGTCATTTTAGGTCTGAATCTGAGTATTATTGCTTTTGACAGTGAAGAACATGCTTGACTGGAGCTGGAGACAAGTATAGCAATAAAAGTGCCCTTTTAAGTCAAAATAGTTTATGCATAGCAGAAAAGTGGCAGTATTTTACTAGACAGAAGTTTCATTGTTGATGTCTGTAAGTACAATTTGTTCTTCAAGCAATATTGGTCCACAGAGCATAACATAGACAATAAGAATGACAAACAAACCACTTAAAGTGGTATTAAACCCAAAAGCAAACAGTTATTATATTGCAGCTTACCAATTCTTAGATGTGATGGCTATTTCCTTTTTTAGGCTTTCTTTCCTTTATTTTCATCTGGTGATCCTGACAGTAAGTCAGTAGTTTTTCAACAGAGTAAGCTCTCCTGCAAATATATCAGTTAGACCTTTTTCACACAGTTTTCCGGCATTTTAGCGCTAAAAATAGCACCTGTAAAGCGCCTGAAAACTGCCTCTCCTGCCACCCAGTGTGAAAGCCCCAGTGCTTTCACACTGGGACGGTGCTCTGGCGGGACAGGAAAAAAAGCTCTGCAAGCAGCATCTTTGGGAGAGGTTTATACATATATATTTGAAATGAACGGGGCAGCGATTCAGATGCGCCTGAAAAGTGCTTCGGAAGCGCCGCACCACGGGTGATTTTAACCCCTTCTTGGGGGTTAAAAATGCCCTGCTAGCGGCAGAAAAGCACCGCTAAAGCGATGGTAAAGCACCGCTAAAACTACCAGTGCTTTACCACTAATGCTCGGGCGGC
This sequence comes from Glandirana rugosa, assembly GCA_018402905.1. NCBI lineage: Eukaryota > Metazoa > Chordata > Amphibia > Anura > Ranidae > Glandirana > Glandirana rugosa. Next base: position 3,450,928 of record BLSH010098618.1, on the reverse strand, counting down.
CCCAGCGTGAAAGCAGCCTATTTACAGGAGTGCTTGTACTGTACAAAATACTGTACAGTTTTCCCCTTTTTCCAACCTTCTTTTTAATCTCAAAGCATCTGATTTCTTCTAGCCTTTTTCAGCAACTTTCTGTCTACATGCACTCTCTCCAACAGTGACTAAAATAGGATTTCAAATGGAATTTTGTACTAAAATTCTTAGGAAAATTCTCCAAATATTTGAATGTCATTTCAAAATATAAAGCAGAAAGAGAGCAGCGCCAATCTAAGTGCAGCAGTATAAAAACATCTTTATTAAAAAGACAAATGGCAACTCACAAGATAAAAGCGTTGTCAGCGCGTGTGTGGCAATAGGCCTTGTGTAGAGGTTCATCCACTCCTTTCAGGATGGGCTGAAGGCGGGGAACACTGGTGGCCGCTGGTACTGGCTGAGCTGGTGGCTTCCAGCACTTCCAGGAACTCAGATGGGGCTCAGGAACCGCCGCTGACGTCACTATCGGATGCAGGGTGGAGTGGGAGGTGCTTGCGTTCGGAGCATTCGTGCTCCTTCCTCAGGCAATAGGGGGCGGCCATGTTTGTGGTGACTTTTTATCTGTTAGAGGAGGGTGGGTCAGGGCGGTGCTAAAGACTCCACCCACCCTGGTGTCATGTTCCCAGGATATGTGGTGTTGTTTGGAAAGGGGCTGAGTTCTTCATGTTGAGTATGAGTGGCACAGTGGTGTAGTGGTTAACACTTTTGCCTAGCAGCAGAAGGGTCACTGGATCGAATCCGCATCACGACAACACCTGCCTGGAGTTTGCATGTACTCAAACTGACTGGGAAGAGCGATCCTAATGCAAGGGGCGCTTCAGGGCAAGTTGGAAGGGAAAAAAGAGAAAAAAAAAAAAATTTTACAAAAGAAAGTGAAAAGAGAAAAAATGAAAAATATGCAATGAAAAACTGTGTAGTAGTCATAATTTCATAATTTTAAGGTATGATGTGCAGAGATTAGAGTAGGGGATTAATCTCCAATTCTTCATTCAGTCCCCCTGGTGCCAAGACATCCAATCGGTATATCCAGTAGGATTCTCTGGCACACAGACGTCTGAACCGTTCGGCAGCTGGAAGGGTGTTGGAGATGGCCTCGATTACCCAGACTCTGAGGCCCTGGGAGGAATGTTCATGATGGGTGAGAAAGTGTTTGGGGACACTGTGCTGATCAGAGCCGGCATCCACTAGCCGCCTGTGTTGTCCGAACCTCTGTCGTAGTGTACGGGTGGTGCGGCCCACATACAGTAGGCCGCAGGGACAGGACAAACAGTATACGACAAAGTCGGAAGAGCATGTATAGAAATCAGTGATGGGATAGCTCTTGCCCTTGGCCTGAAATTCCTTCTGTCTGTGGGTGACATGTGGGCACGTTAGGCATAGGGCTTTGCGACATTGGCACATGCCATGGATGTTGAAAAACTTGAGAGGGGCACTGATGGTGGTGGAGACTGATTTGATTTTGCTGGGTGCTATCCGGGTTTTGAGGTTTCTGGCCCGTCTATAGGAGATGAGTGGTCGAGCTGTAATGGTGGATTTTAGGTGTGGGTCCTCTTGCAGGATGGCCCAGTGTTTTTGGAATATGCGTATAAGGTTTTTGTGACCCGGTAGGACGTTCTCCTGGGTGTGGATTTTAGGTGGTAATGTCGAGCTGGTGAGTAGAGGATATCTGCCCGGTCTTTGGAGTTTTGGGCCTATCGTG
>BLSH010098618.1:3420640-3431362 GCA_018402905.1 Glandirana rugosa | reverse complement strand
CATTATTCACACCGATGTAGACACGACATGTGGTCACCAAGACCTACATGACTATTGATTTTCCCCTTTTTGTTAAACGTACCTACGACCCTCACTCCTACACATTTATGGTAGACAATATTCTTCCGTTACGACGTAGAGCGTCATGAAATCTCCACCCTAAAAACCAAGAAACACATGACGAAGTGGTGTTGGAATGAACATAACAAAGGGACCAGAGTGTATGTGATGTGGTATTTCGGTCATTTCGGTATAGAAATGTGGTCACCACAGATATTAAACCCCTTCTTTTGTGTTTATTTTCATTGCCTTCTTATAACAGATGGTATTTACACATCCTCACTCCCAGCATCCATGCAAATTGTTTTTCCCCTTTTAGTTATCAGTACATCCAGAACCACTGGTGTACAGCACAGATGTAGCCACACTTATTACATAAAATTATTTTATTGACTCCACCGGCTTTTTGGTTCCTTTTGTACTGCCTCAGCATGACCTTAATGGTTGCACTTTTCTCCTTTCCTGACTTGAAAATGCAACATGTCACATCCTGTTGGTCTTTTTGGAAAGTAGATGAAAAAGCAACGTCTGTTTTTTTCACTCTCAATTCACTTTCAGTCTATATTTTCTACTCTTGACATGAATAGTAGAAAGGGAATAGACAAGAATGAAGACTACATACAGCTTAAAAAATAAGTATGGGGTTTTTGTTTTCAGAATCATACTTACCTTAAGTGGATGCAACATCAGCCCGATGCTGCATCTGTTCTCCGCTGGCTCTAAGACTGAGTACCAAGTGATTAAACACCGCTCGGTTCTCAGAGCTCTCTGAGAGTTGGTGACCATCAGTCAACGCTGTCTGCTCTGCTCCCCCCTCACTCACTGGAGCGCTGGGCTGTGGAGGGGGTAGGAGTGGCTGGCTCAGGCTTTCAGTGGCTCACTGAGAGGCTGAGCCGGGTGCCGGTACAGGCATGTGGGTGGATCCCGATTCATTGTTGCAATCTTGCCTGAGGCTGGACTGACTCTGTGACATCAGCCAACAGTGGGCGTCAGTCCGCTGTCTGCTGAAAACGGGTCACAGGAGTGCAGAAGGAACTGCACTCCTGTGATCCACAGGAGTACAGCCGAACATGCTTTAAAGCATTTTTCAATAGAGGGATTCATATAAAAGAGAAGTGCAAGATTGAAAAAAAAATCCTACTCACCAAGGTGGATGCAGCATCGATCCAACTGTCAGTCACTGGCTCTCTTCTCTACCTCTCCAGTGCTCACTGGAGGGCCCGGCTGTTATAAGGGCAAGAGCGATTGGCTCAGGCTTTTAGCAGTGCACTGAGAGGCTGAGCCAGCTGCCGGTCAGCAATCTGGATGGATTTCAACATTAAGCCCACGTTCATACTGAGGGCCGGTTTGAAATCACGATTTCAAACCATCATTTCAGTCCAACTTCGGGGGGAATTTGACAGATATCTGTGTGGGTTCATGCACAGATGTCTATTCAAATATCCCCCGAAGTCACCAAAACTAGTACAAGAACTACTTTTAGGAATTGGTGCGCTGCCGCAAAGTCGGCATTGCACCGATTCGGACGGTGCCGTTGCCAACAATAGACGGCAATTTGACATGTCAAATCGCATGTCAAAACAGCTCAATATGAACGTGGACTAAAGTCAGGATCATTCGAAAGCCTGGACTGACTGAGTGATGTCAGCTGGCAGTGGACTTTAGCCCCCTATTGGCTCAATACGAGTCACAGGAGTGCAGAAATGAGGGCACTCCTGTAACCCACAGGAGAAGTAGCGCCAAACGAGCTTTAATTCATTTTCATCTCCAATCAAAACGTTAATCTTAGTTTTGTGTTAGCGTGAGTAAAGAAAGAACCTCCAGTAGGTTTACCAATGTCTGTGTCAACAGAACAGGCTCCTGAGACAAAAGACACAGACAATAATAAAAACTGACAGGGTCTGTCAGGTTGAAGCAGAGCCTAACTATATCTGAGCACTACAAACTGAAAATGCTATTACATCTTTAATATCCAAGGTGTAGAGCTACCCTAGGAGGGGCCGCTTAGTGATGCTTGTCCCCTGGAGCCACCCTGACTTTGCAAGCCCCTCGACCCTTCTGAAACTCTAGGTTCAGACATGGTTTAGTCAAAATTGGTCACCAACAATACTCAGCACAAAGTAAAGGCGATGAAAACAACTTTCAATTATCACTGCTGTATTAAATATTTCAATGTAATTTAAATTAACACTCAGAGAAACACAAACTGCTTGCAGAGATGGAACACTGGGTGATACAATATGGGTGATGGTGGTGCCTATGGAGTATGCAACACTGGCTGTAGAAAGGAAGCCTAGCAAAAGCAGTCAAACTTCCCACAATCATTGGTGCAGTGCTAAGGGACTCAGGGTGCAATAGAAAAGAAGCACCACTTGGAAGATTCATCCATTGGTGAATATTTGTGAATGGTAAAGAGAAGAGTCAGTTGGTTGTTGAAGCTGAGTTCTTTGGCTAGAAAGTTTGCCTTTATACTTGAGTTACAAGGACAGAGGATAGAGTCAGGTCTGCAGACAGGAATAAGAAAGGAGCAAAGTAACAAAAACAGAACAGAGCAAAAACTGGGCAGCTGCCCTCTCACTAATCCCCACTGGAAGAAGGTCTCTGGTGCTGTAAGAGGAATTGAGCAGACTTTAGCTTCACAGCAAGATGAGGCAGCAGTTACAAAGCAGCAGATAGCGTTGATAAGAAGCTATGAGTGTTTCTGGCTCCTGGGATCGTTAAGAGCCACGGGAAGCTATTGGTGGAGTCATGTGTGATGTTGCGGGACCTCTAGTGCTATAGCTAATGAATAGAGGGTCTGTCGCTGGTTTCTGGCTGGGCTTCCAAAACTCTGTGGAGCTGTGAGCAGAACAGCAGTGTTTACCCAACCCTGGGGATGTCCCCGAGCAAGCAGAGAGAGAGCCCACCAGTTCCAGTCAAATTTACAGACTTTCCCAGAATTCCTTGTTGATTCAGCATGCTGGGATTTGTAGTTCAGAATAAATCCTAGGGTTTAGTGAGTGCAAACCATTGAACTACAGGTCCCAAGATCCTCTGCCCTTTAATAGGAAGGCTGATCCCCCTTTATCAGCAGGAAGTGATGTAGCAGTTTTGTTCCTATGCATAGGGGAAAAGATAGACAGTCTACGAGTCCTTTGTGGAAATATCTCATCTTTTCTATTTCTTAGTAGCCTGCATCTGGCTACAAAGCAAACTCAATCATATATCCATGTCTCTATGCTTTTTTTTATTGAGAAAACACTTTGAAATACACACCTAGCATTTCTAGCCATGGCCCTCTTAAGTAAGGGCAGATAAATCATGTGACAGTTACTTACTGGAATCCATTACCTTTAGCTCAGGCATGCATACAGGAGGGTGTATGACATCATTTTGGCCTACACCAGAAACAAGGAATAAACTAAAGAAATATAAATAAAAAAAAAGTTTAAAACAAGTAAATATACTGTACCTACAGATCTGTCTACTAATGCTAGCAGCATGAGGATTTAAAATAGTCAATATCTGTTTTAGAGAGTTAATTTGTACGTTAATATTGCTTTCTGTGTCTTCACTGATATTTCCCATTGCTTCCTGTCTCTTTGACTTTCTGTCACTGGAAGCAAAAGTGAGGCGAGATTTCCTGAACTTCGACACAAAGAACAATGAAAACCTGCAGGAGCTCTAACCCTTAATTGTTCTTTCTACAAAAAAATAAAGAGAGAATAAATCTCCTATTTAAGACCCTAGCTGAGAAATCAGGTTCAGCAATCTACTGTACAAACCAGAGACATGAAGCATATGAGAAGTTTTTCCTATTGAACTGTGCTGTCATTGGAACATGACTGGTTTCAATGCTATAGCAAGCACAGTAACGACAGTTGATAGGTCCTGGTTCAACTTGCTGTTTAGTCTTTTGCATTACAAAAGCCCTGAAATTTACAATTGTGCAGAGCACACAATGGAGAGGTACTGGCAGGCGGTCCTCCATGCTAGATAGGTTAATGATTGTCCCAATGAAGCCCCATGTGTTCCCCATACCCTGAAGCTCAAACGGCTCTGGAGCCAGCATCATTGCTAACATCACCATAAACTTTCCTGTCTAGTATTGAAGTCCTCTGTAAAGTGGGTGAGGTTAGTAAGAAGGAAGTGGTACTGAGGCCAACAGAGAAGGTGTGTGTGTGTGTGTGTGTGTGGGGGGGGGGGGGGTAGTCTTGTGGAGTGGAGTAAATACATATTTCTAAAATGGTCGGTATCTCAAGGCTTATTTCTCAGCTTTGGTAGATTATGTTAAACTATCGCACAATGTTCTTATGCTTCCCGGGGACTTTATTGGTAAAATCGTTATGCTTGATAACTTTTAGTCTGAACTGGGTCTGCATACCTGTTGCTCCCATTATGGGGAACCACTGTTTCTATTAATTTTTATATTATGATAAATGCAGTAAAACGCAGCAAATGATATTCAGGTGCTCAAAGGTGGGCAAAAACACTTCAAACTCCCAGATGGAAAAAAACAGAATCAAAATCAAGGCAGGCAGCAGATCTCATTATTGAAGTAGTGTATAAATATAGGAAGCCAGGGTCTGATTTAGCCCACCAAGCTCCCCTTATTACTAAAAACTAATTTTTGGTTGGGCTGACTCGTTTACTAGTAAATTGTTGCGTTTGTTACCCCAGCATTTCATATTCCTGATATGTGCCTATGTACTAAGTACTTATGCAGAAAAGTATCCTGTTCTCTTTCTATTGCTTCCTTTATGTGGTATCGCTGGTATTCCTGCCAGTTCCCCTGCTTTCCTGTTAAAAACTGACTACACTAAGCAGGAGAACTCACTGTGGTTAGTCCTCTATCTGTGCTGGGAACTGAGCCCTATTGCTCTATTCCAATGATCAGACTTGTCCTGACACCCCCCTGCACAGCCTGGCACTGGGAAGCTCAGTGTGCTGCTGTCTTTCCTCCCACCAGCTATTTTGCAGCTGAGAACAGACGGAATGTGATCACTTATAAAAAAGGGTGAAAAAGGTATTTATAAGGTTTTTATATCTATACACAAATCTTTTGCCTTTCATTTCAATCTTAATGAATGGGTTGTTTTACAAGGTGATAACAGATTGTATTTAAGATAGTATGTTTTTCAGAAAGGCAGAGTCACTCTATAAAGTTCCCATGGTATTAACCACCATTATGTACGAATGTCACTAAACTTAACATGTATAATGGTATAGCTTAAAAACTAGTGGGTGTTTTACAACTTTCCAGCTCTCCACATTTTAGGGAAGCAGAAGTAGGACAGTTCATAACTGGTCATAATCAATACAGATGTCTACTAACCACATCACATAAAAAAATCAGAAGCAAAATGAGTAGAGGTCTCTTTCATAGCTAGTTAGAACATGAAAAACTGAATTCAGAAGGGATCTGATATTAATATGTGTCAACAACAGGGAGGAACAAAAGGGGACTAAAAAAAAATTTGGAGGCAGAAAGCCCCATTAATTGCCAAATTTAACTTGTAGAATTTCGTGGTGCTATTGGTAATGATCCTCTGCAATTACTAATCTTTAACTAATCAACAGCTACACTGAGAATGTCCTAAACACTCTTGCATGGCAATAAGATCCCAGGCACATTCAATCACAGGTGTGATTATTTTCTCAGGGTGTTAAAAGGAATGGGCGCTAGTGATTTTAATGAGCTTAAAGTGGTTGTAAAGGCTGAAGGATTTTTATCGTCATGATTTTATGCATGAAGGTAAAAAACTTCAGTATGCAGCTCCCCCCACTGCCCCCCCTAATACTTACCCAAGCCCAATCCTGATCAAGCAATGTGCACAAGAGCAGCTGTTCTCCCAGGTCTCTGCCTCCTCATTGGTCATAGCTCATTTCTCTTTGCTGTCAATCACAGCCAGTGAGCCAATGCGGAGAAAGCGGGGAGCAGGCTTGAGCCCCGTTTTGTGTGTCTTATGGACACACAGAGTGAGGCTCAGGTGCGAGCATGCATAAGTGCCCCCAAAGCACATAGTCTGCTATGGGGGCATTCATAGAAGAGGAGGAGCCAGGAGCGCCGACGGGGAACTCGAGAAAAGGAGGATCAGGGCTGCTCTGTGAAAAACCATTGTACAGAGCAGGTAAGTATAAGATGTTTTTTTTTTTTTTTTATATAATTTAACCTTTAATATCACTTTAAAACAAGAACTGTTTATGGCACATTGAGGGTGACAGGTAAATCAGGATATCCCCAAAACATAGATGGACTCAAACACCAGACTAGACTTTGATCATTTCTTTGATCTTTCATCTCTTACAAAGTCTCTCTGTACCTTCTGAACACAGACTATGCTGGATGGACACTTAGGCTGCATTCACACCTGGGCATATCGTTTTCAGGCAGAAATACGCGCGTTTTTACCGGGATTTTGCGGCGATTTTTACTGTGATTTTTGCCGTGATTTTGTACAGGTCAAAAGGACACCTATGTAAAAAGTAGAAAAACGCCCAAACTACAAAAATACCTCCAGAACTTTTTTGAGCTTCAGACATTTGGCTTCAGGCGTTTTTGAGTGGAGATGTGAACGGACTCCATAGAGAATCATTGATTTTTTTCCCTCAAGTGTTTTGTAGCTTCAGGCTTCAAGCTACAAAACGCTCAGGTGTGAATGGGGCCTAACAGAGCTTTGGCTCCTTGGCAATTGAGGTTCAAGTAATATCTCAGTCTTTAGTCAAGGCAGGACAACATGGAATGGTTCCTGAGCATATTTCCCACTCACTGTATTTCTTTTGTAAGTTACAATTGCAGCTTGTTTTCTTTAGGCTATACACAATTTAGATTTTCTCCAAAACAATATATATACTTTTTCCCTGTTTTTTAGTTTCTTTTTATTCTTATTATGTTTTTGGGTGTATGTTCATTTTAATGTGTTGGCTAGCTTGTTTGTTTGTTAGTTTGAGTGTTGTTAGTCTGCTTTTTGGTTTGAGTTTTTTACTGAGTCACTTCCATTTATGGGATCTCTAGTCAGGTTGCCACCGTAGTCCTGGTGTTTCCCTATAATGGGAGATGCCAGGACCACCTGCTTCACCATACTGCCAGCCTCTGTACAGAGGGACCTCTCTCACTACATTTGGAGAGATCATATGTACACCAATTGGTGACTCGGGTCCTTCCTTTGTGGCAGTTTTGGGGGATGGCATCAGAGTCCAAGATAGTTTAAATTGTTGGTAAAAAATCATAGAATTACATTTTTATTTTTTACCAACATAAAATTATCATGGACTCTTCATCTGGATTTGGTCTGGTGACCCTTTCTGTAGTTTTGTGTTTCAAACTCTTCAGACTCAAGCAGCCGTGAATACCTCCTAGTAACAGAGATCCCTGTTTCTTTCAAAACCCCCGGAGCAAAGGCCTGGGGAGAAATACAGATCTTTTATTGTGACATCCTCACAGAATAGAAGCCCATGAAGTTAGAGAGAGCAGGCATGTCCCAAATATTTAACCGTTCTCTCAGCATTCATCACCAGACCCAAGCCTACTGACTGGCCAGTCAAAAAACATTCATAACATAAAATGACACCTCTCTAGCACACCCTGCAGGAGCAAGCTCAAACAGCAAGTGGCAGCAAAAATACACTCTATGCTTAAAGATCACTCCTGTTGAGGTATAGATATGGTGACTGCAACCCACTGTCTCCGACAGAATCAGTATATTACTACATACCCAGATATTTAATATTCACAAAGATGAATAGGTCTATAATGTGTGTCATACAGTTGTCTTGACCATAAGGTAACTTCATCAGTGAAGGGATTATTGAACTGTTGTTCATTTGCAGCTTTAGTAATGCAGGTTGCAGATCTGTCATTTCACATAAAAGGTCATGGCAACCGAATAATGTCCATCATCAAGCCTTACATAAGTGAACAAAAGCTGCTTTTTTCCTTTTTGGTACTTGCACTTAATCAAAATTACTGTGTCAAATCTCTGCCAAGCAAGCAAGTACTCTGTAGTGCTGAGTAAAACTGACCTTTAGGGAGTAATCTGTGTTTATAAATGCTGTCTGACATTAAAAGAGGAATGATTGCATTATAGACACTGTTACATTTGTAAAAGATTAGATATATTGTATTATGTAGCTTAAAGCAAACTTTTATGATATTGCAGCTTGCCAATTCCTATTTGTGATGGCTGTATTAGTTTCCTTTTTTAAGGCTTCCTTTCTTATATTTTCATTTGGTGATCCAACCAGTAAGTTTGTTGCTTTCAACAGCAAATATCTCTTGCAGTTACAGGGATGAGACAAAACATTTAACACTGGCAAGGGGTGCTTAATTCCTTCGTGCCTAAGGGTAAACAAAATGTTAAAGTGGTTGTATAGTCAGAATGTTTATTTTTTATCTTAATGCATTCTATGCATTAAGATAAAAAATCTTCTGTGTGCAGCAGCCTCCCTCATTTAATTAATTAATACTTAAGTGAGCCCATCTTGATCCAGCTATGTTAAAGAAGTGTCTCAGCTGCCCAGGACTCTCCCTCCTCATTGGCTGTGACGACAGAGTGGCGCCATTGGCTCCAGCTACTGTCAATCAAAGTCAGTGAGCCAATGAGGAGAGAGAGTGGTGGGGCTGAACTGCAGCTCCCTGTCTGAATGGGTACACAGAGCAGTGGCTCGGCTTGGGTGCCCCCATTGCAAGCTGCATGCTGTGGGGGCACTCGGCAGGAGGGAGGGGCCAGGAGCACCCAAAGAGGGACCTGAGAAGAGGAGGATCTGGGCTGCTCTTTGCAAAAGCATGTTTGTTTTTTTCAAGAAAACAAAAGCAGTGACTTTAGTATCACTTTAATGCCTAAGCACAGTTTTGCAATTTCAAGACGTGCTATTAAAATGTACATATCTTCACAACTACTTTGTGCATCTAGGTGGATTATACATTCCTTTTTCAGGATGAATTGGGCTTTCATTTGGTGATAAATGCTAATGGATATCTCCTGTTTTTCTTTTTTTATTATTTTATTATCAAAGGAAAACTGGCCCAAAATAGCAAAAAAAAAATGTTATTTTTTAATCTAGCTGCATTTTCCTTGGTGCTACCTTAACCTATCACAAAAGAGCAATTCAAAATAAATTCCCTTGCTCCCGCTGCTCGCAGAAATACCACATATGTGTATGCTAGTTATTGTTTGTACCCGTAGTACAGCCCAGAAAAAATAGTGTGTATTTTGCTTTTATTTTTTTATCCTACCTAAAATACACTGACACTAATTTAAAACATGTTTAAAAAAAAATCCCCCCCAAATATACTGACCATGCCCTTTGACTTTTGCTTTTGACCCTGACTTTGACCTTTACCTGACCCAAACACTGACTCTGGCACTGATCTAGAATCAAACCTTGATCTAGTTAATTTTTTTTTTATGATAATTATTATTTTTACACACTGTTGTCTGTTTATCGCTCTCTGCATGGAAAGAGAGATACAGTGGGGTTGATTTACTAACACTGGAGAGTGCAAAATCTGGTGCAGCTGCACATGGTAGCCAATCAGCTTCTAACTTCAGCTTGTTCAGTTAAGCTTTGACAACAAATCCTGGAAGCTGATTGGTTTCTTTGCAGAGATGCACCAGATTTTGCACTTTTCAGCTTTAGTAAATCAACCCCAATGCGTCTTTCCTCTCCATTCACAGAGAGAGAAACACAGGGGTGGGCTTCACAGTGACTCAGAAGCTATCACAGCAATCAGGTGACCCAGAACAAGGAGTTCCAGGTCCCGACCAGTACAGGACATGGGGCTCCCGCTGAGACCGCAATCTCTGTGTTGGTTACGTGCTGTGCTCCCAGCACAAAGACAGATACACATATATGTAGCCCCACGGAATAAAGCCCAGTCCAGTGAGGCCGCATATATGCATACTGTCGATGGGAAGGGGTTAAAATAGTCCATTTTTATATATTTGTGTAAAACCTTTATTCCAAAAGGAAAACTGTAACTGAATATAAAGTATTAGCTGGAACTCAGTTTACTGTATTTAAATCTGCTAGTACCTCAACCAAGACAAGTTTGTAGTAAAGAGAGCCTTCATATTTATTGAAAAAATAATGCCTATTTTATAGGACTAGTGTGGGAAAAAACTATTATTATTATATTTATACATCACCCTCTTCACAGGGTAAAAAAATAAAAGCAACATTTTCCTGTAGGACCCAGTTTGTGTGCTTTTAACTGTAAAGATACTACAGGCGGTCCCCGGGTTACAAACATGATAGGGACTGTAGGTTTGTTCTTAAGTTGAATTTGTTTGTAAGTTGGAACAGGTACATTTTTTAAGTGTAGCTTCAGCCAAAAAAACTATTTTTAAGCTTTTTGGATAGCATAGGGAAGGGGTAACACCCCTGTAATGTTTGTTTTGCTGTCTGTGTTTCTGTTCAGAAGATTTCACCTCACTTCCTGTCCCAATGATAGTCGAATTTTGAAAATTTTGGGTTGTTGTGGAAACAAACCTTGGTGATAAAGCTTCAGCGGAGACATCTTTTTCCCATAATAACTCTTACAGGAGTGAATTTCCCTTTCTAGGTGGAGATTTCCTCTCACTTCCTGTTGTCTCCCTTCGTTTGTAAGTAGGAGTCATTCGTAAGCAGGATGTTTGTAACTAGGGGACCGCCTGTATTCTTTTTTCTTTGCTGTTTTTGTAC
>BLSH010098618.1:3407654-3420630 GCA_018402905.1 Glandirana rugosa | reverse complement strand
GTTTTTTTTTTTTTTGTTGTAAAGAATGAAAAACGATTTTAAGTTTAGGTTTTTTTTTTTTATATTTTTTTGTAAAAAAGTAACCAAAAACAGCTAAATATAAGAAGGAGTATAAAAACCATTTTTTTTAGCGTTAGCCACAAATAACAAACCAAACGCGTTTTCAACGGCGCAAATGCCTACTACGCATAAGTAAAGACCCCAAAAATAAATAAATAAAATAAAAAATGATCATTACCGCCGCTAGACACTAAAAATCGCCATGAAGCTATAACCCCGCCTGTACAGCCTGTAAAAACTGTGAAAAAACCCTGGTGTAATCAGTGGACATTTAAATTTCTGATCGCTGTATAAATGTCATTGGTCCCAAAAAAGTGTCAAAAATGTCCGACATGTCCGCCCCAATATCGAAGTACCGCTAAAAATCACAGATCGCCGCCATTACTAGTAAAAAATAAAATAAATAAATAAAAACCCCAGAAATGAATACGCATCATCCGTAAACGCGGCAACTTTTGCGCAAACCAAACAATAAACACCGATTGCGATTTTTTTTACCAAAAATATGAGGAAGAATATAAATCGACAAAAACCAATGAAAAAATGTTTTTTTATATTTTTTTTTTTTGGATTTGAATTTTAGCAAAAAGTAAGAAATGTTGTTTTTTTTTTTTTTGCAAAATTGTCGCTTTTTCTTTGTTTATAGCGGCGATCACAAATGACGCAGCAGTGATCAAATACCACCAAAAGAAAGCTGTATTTGTGGGAAAAAAAGGACACAATTTAGTTTGGGTACAACGTCGCACGACCGCGCAATTGTCAGTTAAAGTGACACAGTGCCGAATCGCAAAAAGTGCTCTGGTCAGGAAGGGGGTAAAACTTTCCGGGGCTGAAGTGGTTACGTTGAATTTGTATGTAAGTGGGAACAGGTACATTTTTTAAGTGTAGCTTCACCCAAGAAAACAATTTTTAAGCTTTTTGGATAGCATAGGGAAGGGGTAACACCCCTGTAATGTTTGTTTTGCTGTCTGTGTTTCTGTTCAGAAGATTTCACCTCACTTCCTGTCCCAATGATAGTCGAATTTTGAAAATTTTGGGTTGTTGTGGAAACAAACCTTGGTGATAAAGCTTCAGCGGAGACATCTTTTTCCCATAATAACTCTTACAGGAGTGAATTTCCCTTTCTAGGTGGAGATTTCCTCTCACTTCCTGTTGTCTCCCTTCGTTTGTAAGTAGGAGTCATTCGTAAGCAGGATGTTTGTAACTAGGGGACCGCCTGTATTCTTTTTTCTTTGCTGTTTTTGTACTTACAACAATATACAGCAGTTTCAGCATGGGTTTGTGGTCTTCCAGGGCCCTTCCACATCTACCTGCTTTTCCAAGATATGGAGAGCTGTGAACCCATTTGGTCATGTAACCCATCAGTCCTGTAGCATCCATTTCTAGCTGTCATGCATTTCCTTCATGTGCCCTCTGCACTACAGTCAGTTGACAGTGGAAAGCAAGGTGGGTGGAGTGCCCATCAACTGGGTCATGCCCTCCAGTACCAGGCCCAGGCCCCGTCAGTTCTGCAGAAGACCAAAGAGAGGACTCTAAATTATCTTTAGGCTTATGCACAGTGATCCCATGGACTGTGGTTTCCCAGCTCCATCAGTTCAGGGACTGGACAGAGAGGGGACAATATTCTAATTTTTGAGATCAGGCGAAATAATCCTCCGTGCTGCCACTCCTGACAATTAAATTAGAGTTCCAGTCTCTAATTCAATATCAATCTGCCGGGAAAGGCTAGAACTTGAATTTAATTGTCAGGAGCCACAGCATGGAAGATTATTACCCGTGAGCTAGAAGATGGATGTCTAGTCTATTCCTGGACACTGCAGCTGAACAAATGAGGCCCTGGGAACTTTTATTAACTGTGGGTAGCTGCAGTTGGTAGGATCACTGGTTGTACACAAAATGCTATTTAACCACTTAAGGACTGCCCCATGTACATGTACTGTGGCAGGGCAGCCCTTAAAGCAGAGTTTCACCCAGAATTTTTTTCTGACATCCACTCTTTTAATACTAAATAGATGTAACCTTTTGTTTCCTTACTTTCAAACCGCCTAGTAATTCCATGTATTTTTTACTCACAATTTTGTTTCTCTCACTGCTGGACTTTTCCATTTTAGGTGAGGGCATCTGAAGCCCATCTGTAGTCTCCTGGTATCTCTTCCTGAAAGAAGTGCATGGTGGGTAACCATCATGCACTCCTCGATCTCGGTCCACCTTAAATCATGTAATTTCCTGTCTGGAAATAACACAATTTTACAGTACAGGGAAGCGCATTGACTCCTGGGAAATGATGAGTCACATCTCCCAGGAGGCCAGGGGAAGCAGGAAGTGAGGAGAAGAGCCTAGGACCTAATAGGAGCAAATTACAGAGACCACCTAGCAACAAGTGACTTAGGGTGAGTATAATTTTTTTTTTCCCTTCAAAGGTAAGTCTATATAGGCAAAGGACTTGAATGATGTAAAAAAAATTTCTGGGTGGAACTCCGCTTTAAGCGTAAAATCACTTATCTGTACATCATCACTGTTGTCGGCCCTGAGGCACGTATGTGCGCTGTCTGAGCCACGTTCCCGCTGTGACTGGTCACAGCGGGAGCCAATCAGTGGCCCTGGCTACCCCGGTGGCTGTCGGGACCTGCCGATCATTAAGAGGAGTGGCAGAACGGCAGTCTGCTTTTGTAAACAAGGCAGACCGCCGTTCTGTGAGGTCGAAAAATGGAGATCTTGTGTTTCTGCTAAGCAGAAAAACGCATCTCTGTTTTCCTCCAGTGTCAGCATTCCCCACACAGTTAGAAAGCACTCCCCAGGAGCACTCTTAACCCTTTGATTGCCCCTGATGTTAACCCCTTCCCTGCCAGTGTTATATATACAGTGACAGTGCATTTTTTTAGCACTGATCACTGTATTGGTGTCACTGGTCCCCAAAAAGTGTCACTTAGTGTCAGATTTGTCCGCCGTAATGTCGCAGTCCTGCTAAAAAATGCTTATCACTGCGATTACTAGTAAAAACAATAAAAAAAATTAAAAACTCCATAAATCTATCCCATAGTTTGTAGAGGCTATAACGTTTGCGCAAACCAAGCAATATAAGTTTATTGGGATTTTTTTTTTACCAAAAATATGTAGCAAATACATATAAGAAATTCGATTTTTTAAATGTATTAACTGGATATGTTTCATAGCAGAACGTAAAAAATATTGTTTTTTTTTTTCAAAATTGTCTGTCTTTTTTTGTTTATGGCACAAAAAATAAAAACCGCAGAGGTGATCAAATACCACCAAAAGAAAGCTCTATTTGTGGGGAAAGGGGGACGTCAATTTTATTTGAGTACAGCGTTGCATGTCCGCACAATTGTCAGTTAAAACAACACATTGCTGTATCCCAAAAAATGGCCTGGTCAGGAAGGGGGTAAAACCTTCTGGACCTGAAGTGGTTAAAGTGGTTGTAAACCCTTCCATAAACCCAGTGAAGTGACTGGCCTCAGGTGATATACAGAGATTAAACACATCCTCCTACATAAGCTGTAGCTGTTTATCTGTAGTCTTCTCTTCTCTACAACTGTTCAAAGTGTTGAATTGTAAAGATTGTCTGAGAGTTTAGAAAAAAGGGGGCGGGAAGCTAAAATTACAGTCTGCAGAGCTCTGTGAGAGCTGATTGTTGGGAAGGGACACACACCCCTCCACACTGCACACGGAACAGAGCTGAGGTAGTCAATCAGCTGGAGGTCCCTCCCCTGTCACTTTTTTTCTCTTGGTCTCAGGAAAATTGTGTCAGAAGTGATTCATGCAGATAGCAGAGGAAAAGAGAAAGGTGACACTTAGTGCTCTTAACTGAGACAAGTACACATTATAGAGGGATATGCTTTGTTCATATTTCCTGTCTGAGGTTTACAACCACTTTAAAGTCCCTGGCTGTATGGGGCCCCACAATTTTTAATGGCAGCCTTGCCCATCAAAGAGGGGTCCTGGTACAAATTTACTCTGGGGTCTTTACCTCTATAGTTATATCTATGGGTAAAACTATGGGCATGCCATGGAAGAAGTCCTTTTGTCAAGGAAACCGGTCGGGCTGAGCTGTATGTTCCTGCTATTGCGGATTTTACATGTTTGGATACTCTGTGGCGGCCACCTTCCTTTTTTACCATGCAATACTGTTTTTACTATGGATAAGTGCAATACTTTATATTAAATGTAATCCTTAAGATGTTTTACACTATCCAGCATTTGATGCAATATTTGGATCTGACTACACGATTGTCGTTTGGGTGGAGTCCCCTGAATGCTCTAGAGCTGTTCCTGGCGTGGTTCCTTTGTACATGCCTTGCTGATGACCCATACCGGGACATATTCATCACGCCTGTTTGACCCTTCGTAATAAAGGATCCAGGCTCTCTGGTAAGAGTCCAACCTGTTGTGGTGGTGGCATGTTCACTTGGTGAAGGGATTGGATAACCTTATCTACAGCTGAATCATGGAGTTTGCCATTTGACCATTATGGTCCATTTGAGAGACTGATTTGTCTGGACTGTTTATATATCTAAAAAATGTTTTTAGTATTTTTAATATCAATCGCTGTAGCACAACCCACTTTTATTTTGTTTCTTGTTTTTTGTGGTAATATCTCACATTTGTGGTGCAGCTTTTTTTGACATGCGCAGTATTATTTTTGTATTCACTTTAAAGTGAATGTAAACCCACCGCTCACCCAGTATAAACGAATGACACAGTATTAATGTATATATACATGCAAGGCTCCTGCATGTATCCCTACCTTGCAAATGTCACCCCCTAATCGGTGGCTAGGTCTCTTTGCTGGAGCTCGGTGGGTGGAGTTGTGATGTCACAAGACTCCCTACTCACCTCTATGCAGTCCCACTTTGCTATTCCTGAGTTTTGAGAAACATCTAGTCAAAACTCAGGATATACACCACATGACTTCCGCATGCCCTATCATGCTGAGGTGTGGAGCAGCCAATCCTGGGAGAGCTGGAGGTGAAAGGAGAGGGGAGTGTGAAGCTTCATCTGCTCCGTGCATGAGATAAGGAAATGACCTGTCACTCACAGCATGAGGAAGAAATGTCTCCTATTTCTCAATTAGTCGTTTTTTTTTTTTACTGAAAAAAGATAACAGGATTGCTCAGAGCTGGATTAACTCTTTGTGACAAGACTGGGCACAGATGACATGACATACTCTACTCTACTAGGCAGAATTATTTTTTTGGGGGGTTTACATCCACTTTAAGTAAAATGAACTGGGAGGGATGTTGAGGGCAGGTGATACTTTGCTTAAGTTTTCACAAATGTTCAGTGAGTAATAATATCATAAGATTAATCCTTACCAAATGCAAGGGCATATTATCCTTTTAAATATTAGACATCAAGTTGTCATTTGGTTCAAAAAGAGAACTTTATCAAATATGCAATCGGAGAGATAAGAATGTCATGCTGATTTAATTACACAACAGCTCTGAAGTACTGTACTTGTGCACTGAGAATAATCTTCAGAAAGGATTATGACAGTAATGTGCTTCTCAGCAAAATGTCACCTTCCTTATTTTACCAAAACCTGAACTGAGAGTAAATTAAATATTTGCAAGTATCCTTAGCTCAAAAATCTCCACTCTACACACAATAAGAATACACATGTAAACTATCATCCTCCCAAGGATTTTGGACACCATTTTTTCTCATCAAAGTTAAGGAACACAATGCCATTACTCTCCATGCCCCTGGCATTCTGAAAGGTCCGCAATGTACAGTAACAGTAATAAGTGGTTGAGTCATGCAGGAGTCATTGCTGCAAACCAACATGGGTGCCGATCTAAAAAATACCAACCACGTTCCATGAAGATATATTGGCAGAAAAGGAGAAGCTGCAAACCAATGATGTCACTTCACTTACTAAATTTTTATTCAGCCATACAAGCAACACAGCTCATCCCTGCCTGGAGACTGTCCCTTTCTGACATGTTTCATCCTCACAAACGTAATCATAGAGATCTCTCATAGAGAACTAGGCTGGGTTCACACTGTCTTCACATGCGGCTCCCAGCAGGGGTTCGGTGCCTCCTGGTTCACCATTTGAGGTCCGATTCCAGCCTCAATTTTGGCTGAATTTGGACCTGAAACATACCAAAAGACACACAGGGCTCCTGTGCAAATTTGCACCGGAGCCATAGCGGAGATTTGTGAACCGGCTCCATAGAGCCTGCTATTGCGAATTGGATGCGGGGAATCTGGGAACCCAGCCTGAGCGATTGTGTGTTTGTAAAAAATTGTTTCTAATTTCACCTTGAGGCACTCCAATGCAAAATTATAGGCAAAGAGTACCCTCAATAAGCAAGTACCTTAAAGAATGTCACATCCCATCACTTTAAAGTGATATTAAAGTTTTTTTCTTTTTGTTTAAAAATAAGAAACATGTTAGACTTACCTGGTCTGTGCAGTGGTTTTGCACAGAGCAGCCCCGATCCTCCTCTTCCAGGGTCCCCTGCCGGAGCTCCTGGATCATCCCTCCTGCCGAGTGCCCCCACAGCAAGCAGCTTGCTATGGGGGCACCCAAGCCAAACCGCTGCTCTGTGTGTTCAATCAGACACAGAGCCGCAGCTCGGCCCCGTCCCGTCTCTCTCCACATTGGCACACTGACTTCGATGGACAGCCAAGGCACTTGTGCAACATCGATGCATTGAGACAGGGTACAGGTAAGTATTGGGGGGTTGAGGGGGACTGCTGCACACAGAAGGTTTTTCTTATATGCATAGAGTGCATTAGTATAAAAAACCTTCTGCTTTTAGAACCACTTTAAGGCCACGACTGCTTAAACACACAGCCATGAGCCACCACATCATCCTTTGCTCATTAAGAAAGCTTTCTGCAGTAGATAAAGCTTTCTCCATTTCAGTAGGGTTGGATTATCCTGCCCCTAATTGCATTGCTCCTAAACAAAGGTCAAGCAAAGCTCATTCATACAGCATACCTCCCAACTTTTGAACTTCAGAATGAGGGGCGCTTGAGAGAGGAAGTGTCCCTACACATGCCGTGGCAAAAATGGGTGTGGCCAAATGATTAAAAGCGTGAGGGGCTTATGGGGTGGGGTTAAACAAAACCCAGGCTTCCTGCTTTGATTGCTGTGCCCCAAGCAAGAATCTCACAGACACAAACCCCAGTACAATCATTTAAAAAAAAGAATAAAAAGCTTCCTTTACAAATGGTTTTGCACACACTGTGGAAGAGTGCATTACACAATGTGTGGAAGGATTCAGGAGTGTGTTTCATACAGAGTGTTAGGTTCAGGAATTCATTACGCACAGAGTGTGAGGTTCAGGAATGCGTTACGCACAGAGTGTGAGGTTCAGGAATGCATTACGTACAGACTGCGAGGTTCAGGAATGTGTTAAGTACAGAGTGCAAGGTTCAGGAATGTGTTATGTACAGAGTGCAAGGTTCAGGAATGTGTTACGTACAAAGTGCACAGTTCAGGAATGCATTACGTACAGAGTGTGAGGTTCAGGAATGCGTTACGTACAGAATGCGAGGTTCAGGAGTGCGTTACGTACAGAGTGCGAGGTTCGGGAGTGCGTTATGTACAGAGTGAAAGGTTCAGGAATGCGTTACGTACATACAGAGTCTTGTTATCCTATGCATACAGGAACTTCTAATTTCCCTGTAACTCAGGATGTGCTGGGAGTTGTAGTTCCCCGTGTCATAATGGTCGTGCTGGCAGTTGTAGTTCCTGGTCACCCTGACCACGTTGGGAGTTGTAGTCCCCCTGTCACTCAAGCCATGCTGAAGGTTGTAGTCTCCCCATCACTCAGTAAATGCTGGGAGTTGTAGTCTCCCTGTCATTATGGTCATGCTGGCAGTTGTAGCCACTCCCCCTCTGCAGCTCTCTCTCGATCTTCCTGGCCTTGGTGATGGGCCCCCTCACAGCACACTCCACTGCCAGCACCTGGGGTTCATAGCCTGCAGGGTGAGGATCTGACTCAACACCACACTACTCTTGACCCTCCTGGGGTGTATACCCTCCTCAGCCCGTCGTGGAGCACCGATCTCACCAGACCACACATGTCACCGGAATACCACCACTCTATGGTGGGCTGAGTCAGGAGAAGGGGCTGGGTGCTGTTCTGTGGTGGGCAGAGTCAGGAGGAGGGGCAGGGTGCCGCTCTCTGGTGGCCAGAGTCAGGAGGAGGGGCCAGGTGCCACTCTGTGGTGGGTTGGGTCAGGAAGAGGAGCAGGATGCCGCTCTCCAGTGGCCGGAGTCAGGAGGAGGGGCCGGGTGCCACTCTGTGGTGGGCGGAGTCAGGAGATGGGGCAGGTGCCACTTTGTGGTGGGCGGGGTCAGGGAGTGAAAGGGTGGCGCTTTGTTTCTGGGGCAGAGTCAGGAGGCTGAAAGCGCATATCAGCCCGCCCATCCCTGACATCAGAGGCTGAATTTTACAGCTGCACTTTCTTTCATTGCGGCCGTACCCCTGCCAGCTTGCCCACTAATCCCTGTCTGAGTGGCTGTGCTAGATGTTACAGCACACTGCTGCAGGTCCTGCTCTGCTGTTAACATATAATGGAGTAATGCGGGACAAAGCTCCTGTACTCTGGGACGCGGAACAAAGGGGAAAATGTGGGACAGTCCCACCCAATCCGGGACTGTTGGGAGGTATGATACAGTACTTTGGAGTGAAGTGAATACAACAGTGAATCACCATTGTCCTCACTCAACTGTCTCAGTCAGAATTTATTAGATTAACTTTGTTGTCATTTAGGTTAATTCATAAAGAAGTCCCACTAATTAGATTCTAAGTCAATAAATAGACTGTAAATGCTTATTTTATACTTACCCGCTCTATGCAATGGAATTGCACAAAGCGGCTCCAAAACAAATTTACTTGGGTTCCCCGGGGGCATTCCTGGCTCCTCCTCTCTGGCAAAAGCCGCTTTTTATGGGGGGCACTCGCGTGGGCTCATCCCCCCGAGCCTTGATGTCTGCATCTATAGACACAGCCAGCAGAACTTGGTCCCACCCCCCTGCCCCCTCATCATTGGCTTTGATTAACAGCAATCAATCAATCAATGGCTCCCACTGCCTCAACAAAGCCAGTGAGACCAGGAAGTGAGGGGAGAAAAGAGCTGCAGACATGCACAGTGCTGGATCAAATGAGGGCTCGAGTAAGTAAAAGGGGGGGGGGGGCATGAGGGGGAATACAGATGCCTAAATATCCTTTGCCTTTTGTCTTTTTTGTTTCTTTTTATTGTTTGTAAGGTTTTTAATCTATATGGACAAAGACATAGTCCAAAATAGCAACATGAAAAAACACTAAACACATTTTTAGCTATTTCATGTTTTTAGGAATGTTTTATTGTTACATGTTAAAAGCTAAATTAAATACACCAAAAAGTAAAAAACATAGGACACAAATAATAAATTGCAAGGTAAATTCATTAGAAGCTTTTAAAAATGTAAAAAATACATTACACCATCATAATCTCCCCTTCCCCATTAACTCTGATGTATTTTCCTAGAAGCGAAATTTCACAGGAAGATTGCCAAATTTCACCAAAATTTCAAGAAAGTAAACTGAAAATTTCACTCTGCTTTTACCTCTGGTCAGCATGTTTACTGGGTTCACATGTGCATACAACAGAGCCTTACTAGTTCCTAGTACTAGGGGGATCTCTGCCAGTCTCAGTGCTGCGCTGCAGGGACAGAAGCTAGTTTCAGGGAAGATTTGTATTAGCTTTATGTAGAAGTATATTTTTTAACGAAATATGCAACTTCCTTAATTGGTTCATATTTTCCTATACCTCCAGAGTGCTTGATGGAAGCAAATGCATTATTAATATTTTTACATAGTTGACATTTGAATATGAAAGAAAATGCAGGAAAAAATTTACAAAAAAACTGACAGTGGTTCTAACCGCTCTCCATGTTATCCTAATCTGAAAAAAATGTCTTTAGTTTTATTTTAAGTATTTTTTTAAAAGCCCTTGGAGAATAGTATGAAATGTAATGACTTAAAAAAATAAAGACTATAATTCTGTGCTCCAGTGGCACAAGGTTAAGGCATTTGAATGTTCACATTTCTTTACACTTTACAATTATAGCCAAACCTCTTTTTAGAATAAAGAGGTTGGGGGCTAGAATTGTCTGTGTCTTCACAAGGTAGATGTAAAAATATAAGAGTTGTCACCACAACGAGGAAAAGAAGTCTTCCAAAAAATACAACAATTCAGGTGCCAACTGTCTAAGAGGGAAATTCTAATCAGTATGTAGAAACCTCTTATATGCTGGCATCTCCAGGGCAGCGAATCAGAGGAAACTTCCCCTCCTACAATAACTAAAACAAAATGTTTGGGTAAAAGTCGCTTTAACCACTTGCCCTCCGGAAGATTTAACCCCCTTCCTGACAAGGCCAATTTCTGTGATGCGACACTACGTTACATTAACTGAAAATTGCGCGGTCGTGCAGCGCTGTACCCAAGCAAAATTGATGTCCTTTTTTTCCCACAAACAGAGCTTTCTTTTGGTGCTATTTAATCACCACTGCGGTTTTTATTTTTTGAGCTATATACAAAAAAAGACCAACAATTAAAAAAAAATATTAATAATAATATTTTTTACTTTCTGCTATAAAACATATCCAATAAAAAAAAAAATTGAATCTTCATTAATTTAGACCAATATGTATTCTGCTACAGGTACATATTTTTGGTAAAAAAAAAATCCCAATAAGCATATAATGATTGGTTTGCACAAAAGTAATAGCGACTACAAACTATGGGATATTTTCTTTTTTTTTTACTAGTAATGATTAGCAACTTATAGTGGAACTGCGCTATTGCGGTAGACAGTTGAGACACTGACACTTTTGACACTTTTTGGAGACCATTGACACTAATACAGTGATTAGTGCTAAAAATATGCACTGTCACTGTACTAATGACACTGGCTGGGAAGGGATTAAACATCAGGGGCAATCAAAGGGTGCCTATCTGGTGTTTTCTTACTGGAAGAGGTGCTTTTACTAGGGAAAGGCGTTTATCTATGTTCCTGCTTTGCAGAAACACAGGATCAATGTCTTCCCTACTGAGAGAACAATGATCTGCCTTGTTTACTAAGGCAGATCACCATTCAGGCTCTCTGCCTAATGATCAGCAGGTGCCGGCAGACCCGCAGATCAGCTCCCACTGTGTCTAATCACAGAGGGAGTGGGTCGTACTAGGTACGCAGAGAGCGGACATGTCACTGTATATGTGCAGTGGGAGGTCGTAAAGTGGTTAAAATATATCTATAAGCCTTCTCTGAGAATATGGTCCCTCACTCATAAGATCCTGAGCCAGAAAAGCTCCCCTTTGGGCTTGTGGTATTTTAGGGAGTAGGAAACTGCAATGAGATGTATACTGTACTGTCTGAGCCACAACATCGTAAAATTGACATATACCTCCACCATAAGCTCTAACATGCAAGAAACCAATTTTAAATCACTGACAAGGTTGTATACGGTACCTAAGACTCCAGTCTTGGTCCTCCCTCAAAGTTTTGGACAGATGTTGTGGCATGTAAGGCTCTAGTTGATTTAGGACATTATCACTTTCCAGATTGCTGATTGTTCAATGTTTGTTAGATGTCACTTTGGTTTCTGTTGGGGCTTAAAGAAAGTGTGTAATGTCTCATTTACTGAATGCTGCCAAAAGTTTGATCCCGCTGTTTTGGAAGCAAATGTAGACATCCTCTGTTGCAAATTGGATTAAGAGAATAAATTCTATCATGGAACCTGAGGAATGGGTACATGTTTGTCAAGACAAATTTGATACGTTATAAATAGAGTTGAGCGAACCCGAACTATAAAGTTCGGGTCCGTACCGAACTTTTGGGTGTCCAGGACCCGGACCCGAACCCGGACTTTTCAAAAAAAGTCCGGGTTCGGGTCCGGGGTTCTGGTATTTTATTCCAAGTGTTGAAAAGCTGCCA
The DNA here is from genome assembly GCA_018402905.1 of Glandirana rugosa. NCBI lineage: Eukaryota > Metazoa > Chordata > Amphibia > Anura > Ranidae > Glandirana > Glandirana rugosa. Next base: position 3,408,614 of record BLSH010098618.1, on the reverse strand, counting down.
AGGGCAGCCAATCAACAAGTGTTTCACTGGTTTTCCCTAGAATCCATCACAGCCATGCCTACTAATGGCATGGCTGTGATTGGCCAGTGCACCATGTGACCCAGCCTCTATATGGGGCTGGAGTCACCGTGCTGCATGTCATATGCTCTCAGGATAATTTAGGGAGAGGATGCTGCTGGCTCTGTGAGGGACAGATTTCAGAATATCTCATCCTGCATTACTAAACGATCTGGTTGTGGACTAGGGAGAGATACTAGTAATGGTGCTTTGAGGGACAGATTGTACACCTCATCCTGCAGCACAGAACAATCTGACTGGACTAGGTAGAGTCTGTTGCTTTAAGGGAAAAATTATTCTTTTAAAATCATCATCAAGTTGTACAGGGAAAGGTTCCAGCTGTTGCTTTAAGGGAAAGATTATTGTTCTAAAATCATCATCAAGTTGTACAGGGAAAGGTTACAGCTGTTGCTTTAAGGGAAAGATTAGTGTTCTAAAATCATCTTCAAAGTGTGTGGGAAAAGCCTATTGCAGGGGCATAGAGCCATATTACTGTTCTAAAATCATCTTCAATGTATGTGGGAAAAGCCTGTTTCAGCCGCATTGAGCCATATTAGTGTTCTAAAATCATCTTCAAAGTGTGTGGGAAAAGCCTATTTCAGCCGCATAGAGCCATATTAGTGTTCTAAAATCATCTTCAAAGTGTGTGGGAAAAGCGTGTTTCAGCCGCATAGAGGCATATTAGTGTTCTAAAATCATCTTCACAGTACGTGGGAAAAGCCTGTTTCAGCCGCATAGAGCCATATTAGTGTTCTAAAATCATCTTCAAAGTGTGTGGGAAAAGCCGTGTGAAACTTCTACTAAAATCTTGTGATTATACCGAGTTACGCCGACTTTGTCCGAAAAGGGTGTATGTAACTTCTACTAAAATCTTGTCATTATACCGAGATACGGGGACGTTAT
>BLSH010098618.1:3376862-3399132 GCA_018402905.1 Glandirana rugosa | reverse complement strand
GCTGGAGGGTGACGTGTATATGTCACTGTCCAGTCGGAGAGACGCATGGATCATACTGGGTGAGGGAGACATTAATCTGTGTCACCCTCGACTAGACGCCCGGGTGGCCGTGGACGGCTAGTAATCCGTCTCTCGGACTTACCACTAGACGGAAACATTTGTTCCGTCTAGTAACAAGAGAGTCATCCCTTCTGTAACTAGGACACAAAGACGTTTCGTCCTTGTATCTAGTTGCGGAAAGGGATCATTTTCGTGGAGAAGGTCATTCTTTTGTGGTCTATCCGTGGGAAACTAACGGGGACTACAAATTAGGGAAGGGTCACTGTCACTGTACTAATGACACTGGCTGGGAAGGGATTAAACATCAGGGGCAATCAAAGGGTGCCTATCTGGTGTTTTCTTACTGGAAGAGGTGCTTTTACTAGGGAAAGGCGTTGATCTATGTTCCTGCTTTGCAGAAACACAGGATCAATGTCTTCCCTACTGAGAGAACAATGATCTGCCTTGTTTACAAAGGCAGATCACCATTCAGGCTCTCTGCCTAATGATCGGCAGGTGCCGGTGGGCCCGCAGATCAGCTCCCACTGTGTCTAATTACAGAGGGAGTGGGTCATACTAGGTACGCAGAGAGGCTGACCTGTCACTGTATATGTGCAGTGGGAGGTCGTAAAGTGGTTAAAATATATATATAAGCCTTCTCTGATATATGGTCCCTCTCTCATAAGATCCTGAACCAGAAAATCTCCCCTTTGGGCTTGAAGTATTTTAGGGAGTAGGAAACTGCAATGGGATGAATACTGTAACAATTATAAATCACTGACAAGGTTGTATATGGTACCTAAGACCCCAGCCTTGGTCCTTCCTCAAAGTTTTGGACAGATGTTGTGGCATGTAGGGCTCTAGTTGATTTAGGACATTATCACTTTCCAGATTGCTGATGGTTCAGTGTTTGTTAGATGTCACTTTGGTTTCTGTTGGGGCTTATAGAAAGTGTGTAATGCCTCATTTACTGAATGCTGCCAAAAGTTTGATCCCCCTGTTTTGGAAGCAAATGCAGACATCCTCTGTTGCAGATTGGATTAAGAGAATAAATACTATCATGGAACCTGAGGAATGGGTACACGTTTGTCAAGACAACTTTGATATGTTATAAATTGTGGGCGACTTGGATACATTTTGTGTTTTCCCAAGCAAGTTAATATTGGTTGGCCATATGACCCTCAAATAGTGGGTAAGCCTAAGAGCATGGTTAACATAGACATTAATACAAATCTTTTTGGGCAAGACCCATATACACCAGCAGCTCCATCAGAATAATTTTTGCGCTGGCCTAGGGAACTATTTCCTATATTTATTGATTTGTTGTTCTCCTTTTGATATTTATTGCCAGCAGCAATGCATATTTTTGATTACATGAATAATAGGCCCATAGATATGAATGAGATCTTCTCATCAGCGGAACAAACCGCTACTAAGGATCTTGATCAAAACTTTAAAAATCTGAGAAATCGTCTTGATAAAAAGATTTGTGTGTGGTGGGATATCGCTACACTTGAACAATATGTTAAACACAAAATGACACTGAGAAGATTGAGATGGGACCTTGGCCCGAATGATGGGCTAGAGGGACCATGTTTGAATAAAGAATGGCACACCTTCAGCCAATGTGAACAAAAGCTATCAAATCTAATCCTCTCTAAGAGAAGATTTAAGCCGGGCCTATTAGAAACTAATATTGCAGAATTGAAGAATAACATAACACCATTTAAAGATACCCCTGTATACAAATATAAAAATGCCCAAATACGGAAATTTCTTGAAAAATTAGACAGAGATACAAAAAAATAAGAAAATTAAAAAATACCAGAGAGACTTAAATGACTACCAAAATAATGTAGTATATAAATGGCAAGTGGAACGAGCAATCGAACCACCTAACCAAAATATGGAGGAACGAGGTGAGACTGCACCACAGACTCCCAGGAACCAGAGACCAATAGTCTCCACTCAAAATAAAAATAAAAGAAGCCTCCAACCACCCGCTAGAAACCATAACAATACGAGAGGAGGAAATAAGGGTGGTACTCCACACAGAACCCCAATAACTCCCGCTCATGTGGGCAAAGGAGGAAGACCCGCATATCCTACTTATTATGGGGTGCAAATCCAAAATAGATTCCAGTGTGGCAAACATTTTAATGAGTGTTTGGGAAGAGCAGAATATTTATAGTAACCCTATACCATAAATCCACCTACTTAAAAGATTCATAGATCTTGATCCTATGGGATGGACCGATCGAGAGTCTGGGGAATTTTCTGGGCAACATTAACTATAACAATGTTGGGCTAAAATTCACCGGGAAATTGGAACATATCTGAATTGAGCTTCCTTGATTTAGTGCTTGTGAAACATCACAATAAGATAAAAACGAAAACCTACTTTAAAGAAACAGATAGGAACAGTTATATACCCACTGCCAGCTGTCATCATCCAGCGTGGCTAAGAGGTATACCTAAAGGCCAGCTGATGAGAATCAGGAGAATTTGTTCAAATGAAGACGACTTTATCCAACAATCAGAATTATTAATCAATAGATTTAAAGAAAAAGGGTACAAAGAAATAACCTTGAGGCGCACCCAAAAACAGGTTCTTTTTTTAGGAATAGGAATAGTCTTCTGGAAAATAATAATAATAATAAAAAAGAAACGCCCCAGAACAGGAGCAAGTGGCCTTTACTACGGATTTTGGACGTGGTTATAGATCCCTGGAATGCATACTTCGGAAACATTGGCCAATTCTGAGAAGGGATAAAACCCTTGCCAAAATACTACCGGAACGTTCCTCTATAGAAGGGCACCCAATCTAAGAAACAAACTTGCTCCTAACGTGTACAATCCCCCGACCAAACAACACACCTTTTTGGATCTAAAAGGTTTCTAATACTGTAAAAATTGTAAGGCCTGCAGGACATCCAAAAGAGACGGTAGGAAGGTGGACACTTTCACAGCCTTTAGCACGGGGAAAAGTTATCAAATTAAAAAATTCATAACATGTAAGACCTCCCACGTTACGTATATTGTCACCTGTCCATGTGGCCTACAATATGTTGGACGGACCACCAGGAATTTAAGCACCTGTATTAATGAACATCTTAAAAACATTAAAAATGGGTTCCCCAAACATACCCTCTCCAACCATCTTAAACTTTTCCACAATAGCAACCCGAGTCTAGCCACCTTTTTTGGTATAGACAAGATAGAACCCCACTGGCGAGGTGGCAACCTCACCAAATTAATATCCATTAATGAAATGGAATGGATTTATAGACTCAACACTTTGCAGTCGGCAGGTATAAATGCCGATATTGATCTTAATTGTTTTCTGTCTAATTATTGAACTCCACATAGGGACATACCCATCCCATGTCATCTGGTTTTTGATTTGCTTGGTTGAATTTATCCTTATAAAAATGTTCTTTATAATTTTAAATTTTTTTATAGTTTTTTATAACATAATTTAATATTTTTTGTTCTTCTATTGGTCCTATGCGCCTCTCAGTTTCTTGGCCTGTTAGTCCACTTTTCTACATTATAGGTCTCACCGAGAGTGCTGCGAGAACCAAATCTAATAGAGATTATCTCCTTGGAATTTTATAGTTTCACCACTAGAGGGCTCTTTACATAGAGAGCAGCTCTATTAACTATTATTCACCCCCCTCCCCCTGCCCTTAGGTGGGCTGACAGGTCCCACTGATTTATTTGCGATCACCTGGGATGGGCGGGCATTTACAAGCGGCTTGTGTACATATAGACGGAGGAGACGTTCCGAAGTCATGTGACCCCTGATGACGTCAGCCTATCTGACGAAACACCGTTGGGCAACGTGACATCGAACATCACTTCCGCTCATCTGGAACTCAGATGGAGTGTTCGGTGTGTCCTCTGCATTTTGAATCTGCCTTTTACTTTTTAAACTTTTTAATATTACCACAATGTACTTCACGATGCAAGCTTCCTTGATTTTTGCATGAGCTGATTGGACCTCGCATTGCAGAACCATGGAACCCCTTACTTACCTATAAGCACTTCTGGGGATCACAGAGATCTGGTAAGTAGGCATTTCTGTTGATTTTCACTGGTGGAGGATTGCACAACCACCTTATGTGAGACCTGGATTAATGCCTTTCTGGCAACTTATTGGAGATTGCTCACCCTGCATCTTATACAAACTTTGCTATTTTGCACATTTGAGTTGGACTTTATTTGTTCACCAATCTACACATTTATGGTTTTACTATTTTGATTCACCAAATATGGTTTTTAATTTACAACTTGGTATATTGCATATCAATAATTACAGTGGACTTTTTTTGTGTTACACGTCAAGTTTGGAATTATACTGACCCCTAGGGGGCAGTTCTATTAATGCACTCATATATTATTTTGTTTATACCAGCACTTTAGTGATTTGGCGTTTATATATTTATATAATACTATTGATTTATGCACCTTATGCACTTTATTTATACTTTTATGCAAAGTGTTGGTACCCCACCTTAGTGGATAAGCCTAAGAGCGCGATTAACATTAATACAACTCCAATAGACGCTGACCGGTGAAACCAATTTTTCCTGTAATTTTTACTGCTCTCATACCCAATGTGCAATATCTGGTATTGTTACTGACTCTGGTTAGACCCCTCCCCCTTTTTTGTGTGTGTTTATGTTTTTTGTTATTTTCCTCCCCTTCCTTTTTGTACCCCATGCTAGTTTAATTCTTCTCACAGCATAAGTAGATTATCAAATTAACATGCATCCTTTAGTTACCAGCATATTACGGGTCGAGGTACACTCCACAAGCTCACTATCAGGGCCCAATCAATATGGGCATGACTCTCCCAACTCATAGCACCCCAAAACAGTAGCAAGCTGTGCTTAGAGAGGGGGGAGCCCGCTCAGCCTACCAAAATTGAGAGGTTTATTTACAACTAGCCATCTTAGAACAGCTGTGGGGTTGCAATGAAAGACAGAAACCAACTGTATATATCCTGGGCGACTTCTAAAGGAGCATCTGCTAACGATCAGTGTAATTCTGGAAATAATGCTGACCAAGGTATCATAACTAAAGGAAAGAAAAGAAAGAGAGAAAAGAGAATGTAGAGCGTAAAAGAACCGACAAACTCCTAATGATCGCCAGATTCAGCTGCATTTATGGACTGTGATAAACCCGGGGTAAAAGAGATAACTGTGAAAGTTGCCCAGGGTTCCCAGATAGCCTCGAACCTCTCAGTCGTATCCAATAAAATGCTCGCTAATTTCTCTTGCGACATTATCCAGGATATTTTCTGGACAGTGGCCGCAAATGGGACTTTTGGCTGTTTCCAAAACTTTGCAATAGTGAGCTTTGCCCCAAGCAGGACGAAATGGACTAATCTTCTATGGTATTTGGACAGATTCGGGGTATGGGCATTGAGCAGAGCTATCTCAGGGGACCTGGAGACCTGGGCATTGGTCAGCTTTTCAGTGAGATTAAAACATTTTCTCCAGAACTGACGAATCCTCGGGCACTCCCACCAAACATGCGGCGTGAAGCCCGAAAGTAAGCAGCCTCTAAAGCATCGAGGATCCACTGAAGGATAAATGTGGGCAAGCTTAGCCGGGGTGAGGTACCACCTAGTGATAACCTTAACGCTGGCTTTCATGAGGGTTGTGTTCAAGACACCCCGAAATAATTTAGCAAATGAACCATACCAAGTCTCCAAGTCCCATGAGAATTGGAGGTCAGCCTTCCAAAGATTCATAAACGCGGTTTTCACTAGTGGAGAGGTGAGAGATGCATAGACTACCAAAATGCCCCCCCCCCTTTGCTCAATGGCTTGTGCACACCACAGTTCATATGCCGTGATTTTTGGTTGAAGATGTTTATCTTTCCAAATTTGATGAAGGAAATGGGAAATTTGATGAAACCTGAACCTTTCAAAGACCGGAAGGTCAAGTTTACTTGTACAATAGCTCAGAGGTACAGGTCCCGTGGAGGAGAAAAAATGCCCTATCCGGTACAGCCCCTTGTCTAACCACCATTTAAATACTAAGATGCCTAACACTGGAGGGAAGTCTGGGTTGTGAAAAATATGCGCTAAGGGCTTCAAGGGAGAGATTAGCTTGTGGCGACACCAAAGGGAGTCCCAGAGGGCTAACGAATGGGACAGCGTTGGGGATAGAATTGGGGGTCTTTTTTTATGCGGGATCCATAAGAGGAAATCGATGGTATAATTTGGGACTGCCTGTCTCTCTATCTGAATCCAGTCTGGCTTCTCGTGCTTAGTATGTACTGTAGAAAGTTGTGCAAGTCTTGCTGCTTGGTAATATAATAATAAAGGGAACTGGGAGACCCAGACCTCCTTTTTTCCTGTGACGAAACAGGATTGATTGAGAGAACCGATATCCAGAGTCTCCCCATATGAATCTAACGATCGTACTCTGAAAGTTCTTCAGATGGTCTTTCCTGACTGCTATAGGCAATGCTCGAAATAAGAGCATCCGAGGCAGGAGGGTCATTTTGATTGCATTAATTCTACCCAACCAAGAGAGCTTACATTTCAACCAAGATTTCAGGTCCTCCTCAAGTTTACGATACATATGGGGAAAATGACAGGCGTAGAGATCCTAAATTTTTACTGTTAGGTGGATACCCAGATATTCGAGTGAACTTGATTCCCATTTGAACGAGAATGAAAGTTGTAGCGAAACAACTGTTTCAGGCAAAAGGGAGATGTTCATCGCAGGCAATTTGAAATAGTTTACTTTGAGCCCTGAGATTTTGGTAAAGCGATCCAGTGTGTTATTTAAGTTGGGAAGGGAGGTATGGGGGGACGTGATAAACAGAAGAATATCATCCGCAAAGAGACCGCATTTATGACACTGTGATCCACAGTTAACCCCTTTGATATCCAGATTTTGACGAATCGCAATTGCCAAAGTTTCAATGGTGATAGCAAAAATAAGTGACGAGAGGGGACAGCCCTGTCTCGTCCCTTTAGCTATATTTATTGTCTTTGAGTAATATCCCTGGAGCGTTATGCGGGCATTCAGGGAAGAGTATAGAGCCCTAATGAGGCCCACAAAGCCCTGGCCAAACCCCCATCTTTCCAGAAGTAAGAATATGTAGGCCCAAGAAACAGAATCACAGGCCTTCTGTAGATCCAGCGAAAGAACCATGCCTTGCTGTTTAGGGCCTCCCTCCTAGTTCGATTGCAATATAGAAATCAGGTCTACCGCTCTACGTATCTGGTCTGGGCCCTGTCTTCCTGGGATAAACCCTACCTGATCCTTGTTGATGTAAGAATTGATGAAGGAGGCCAGCCTGTTGGCCAAGATTTTGGTTAAGATTTTAATGTCATTGTTTATAAGAGAAATTGGTCTGTAGTTGCTCACTTCCTCGGGATTCCTACCCGGTTTAGGAATCACTGTAATAAAGACAGAATTTAGCTGCGGGTCCAGGGGAGTGCCCTGGGTTTTAGAGTTTAAGACATTTTGTTAAATGCTGGTCTCGGCAAAGGCCTTATAGGAAGGCACCGAAAGTCCATCTGGGCCTGGGGGAGAACATTTCCTTAATTCCCTAATGACCCCCAACACCTCCTCCTCGGAGATAGAGGCCTCCAAGATTTGTTTATGCTCTGCTGTCAACAAGGGGATGGGAAGGTCATCAAGAAATGATACATTAAAAGTCTTATGGCTTAGCATTGGAGAACTGTAGAGGTTCGTGTAAAAGCTGTGAAAGGTATCCAGGATTTTCATTGAGTTGGAGGTTCGTATTTTGGGTAAAGCAAAATGGCGAGGGTGGGGGGATATCCTCGCTGCTAACAAAGGACCTATTTTGTCATTCTGCGTATAAAATTTTTGTCCACTCCAAGTTCCAGTCTGGCTTTAATTAAGTGGGCAGCAAGGCCTTTGGAGGGATGCTTCTTATGTGCAGCCTGAAGAGAGAGGTAAGACTTTTCAAGTTTGACCAACTCCGCGGCTCTCTCTTTCTTGATTTGTGAGGAAATCTGTATGAGCTTACCTGTAATGAAAGCTTTGTGGGCTGCCCAGAGAGTTTCTGCCAAAGTGCCCTCTATATTATTGAGAAGGAAATATTCCTTAAGGGCTTTATCGTGTTTGACAGGACTAACAAGTGGTCAATTTGTGCATATGAATCATGAGGTGGGGAGTAGTGAGTGAAAACTCTCTTGGTTGGGTTGAATTCTCTCCAGCAGTCTGTCATATGGAATGAGTGGATCAATTTGGCAAGTTTGAGGCTCGCTCTGAAAGGGCGTGTTAATTGATCTCCCAGTGGTCTAGATTTATCCAGTCCCTGATCAAAGGCAATATTAGAATCACCGCCTAAAATGACCCTGCCTTCTAAATGTTGTTGAATAGAATCAAATAGAATTTTGAAAAAGTTCACTTGGGCCTTATTCGGAGCATAGTACGATATGAATGTGTAAAGGTTCCCTTCTATATCTCCCTTGATTACTATAAACCTACCCTCAGGGTCTTTGAGTTCCTTGTGGAGTGTGAAACCAGACTTTGAGGAGAATAAGAACGCTACCCCTTTTGTTTTCCTTTCCGCTTTCGCTAGATAGAAAAGAGGGTAGTGGGCATGAAGGAAATTGGGGCTGTACCGTGAAGGGAAGTGGATCTCCTGAACCATTACCACATCTAGTTTTAGAGCTTTGTAGTGGTTGAAAACCATCCTACTTTTGATAGGGGAGTTGAGGCCCTGAGCGTTGTGTGTGGCTATTTTAAGGAGTCTTTGGGTATCAGTAGCCATGAAGCCTTTGGGAAAGCATGCTCGAGTCATTAACATTACTCACCCTTGACCTTGTGTCTTCCTTCATGAAGGGGGGGGTTGAGAACATCCAGAATCAGAAACTCGGGAACTGCAAACCTGTGATCATCAGAAGCAAAAAAACAAATTAGGTGCTTTGTCAGGGAAAAAGAGAAGGAGGAGAAGAGAGTAGAAAAGAGAATGCATAGACAATAAACATTACTCCTAATTAACGCTAGTGGGGGTGATGTCCGAGGGGTGAATTGACCTCTCCAACCCACTATCCCTACCCTCCTCAGAGGGAAGTAAGCCATACTCAAATGTATGGACAGAGGAATTGTCTGTCCCTTCCCGGGCAGACAACTTAACCCAGAGATCACAGGGGTAAGTGGGACCCTCCCAGACAGGGCGTTCCCTGGCTCTTCATAATAACATTCTAAAACCAAGATATAAGTGCTATCAATGAGATATCATAGTACCGAACAGTATGAGCTAGGGAATATCTCCTAAAACTCCCGACCAGTGGGTAAAAGCTCACGGCCTAATGACGTGAGCAAACGAATGTTATGACCCAGTTACTGGGTAAACGCTATAAGGTGATATTCGTTTAACATTTGAAAATAACTAAGGAGATCTAGACTTATACCAGGACCCTGGCTGTCTGGGTCTTTTCAAACTCGAGTGAGTAACTGAATAGTCAACAATAAAAGAAACTTTAACCCGAGTCCAACCAAGAACTTATCCCATAATTCAGGGCAAACAGGCTACCAGCAGAATAAAAACAGATTCTGAACAAGAAAACCCCAGGAGGCGAGTTAAGGGGGTCTATTGTCTTTGGATTTTTTGCTTTGCAATTTGGTCCAGAGCCGTGAGGCAGGACTCTCTCTTTGCGTTGGATCCAGCCAGATCAGCGATGTCCATTGGAGCTTCTTGGGAAATAATTTTCAGAGATAAAATAATTTTTTCCCCCTCCTGTAAGCTTGAAAAGGAGAATGTTTTTCCTTTGTAGGCAAATTTGACACCAAACGGGAAGGCCCACCAATATTTAAGATCTTTTTGTTGGAGGACTTGTAACAGTGGTTTGAGGGCTCTCCTCTTTTGGATAGTGGTGGGTGATAAGTCCGCAAATATTTGTATTTGGTGACCCATGCAGGAGATGTTGGGGTTGGACCTAGACACTCTCATAAGCTCTTCTTTGATATTGTAAAAGTGTGGCTTAACTATTATATCCCTGGGAGAGCCATCCTTTCTAGGAGGGCCCAGGGCTCTATGGGCTCTGTCCAGCTCCAGCCTATGCTTTGGTTTTTTGGGAATTAACGATAGGATTAGGTCCTGGACAGCGGAAGTGATTTCGGTGATAGACTCCGGAAGGCCTCTGATCCTGAAGTTGTAACGTCTCCATCTATTTTCGAGATCGTCGATTCTTGACAAGGCAGTGTCCAGTTGTTCTTGCAGGACTTGTATCTGAGAAGAGTTTTGGTTGGTTCTTGAAACAGTAATATCTAATTTTTGTTCATTTGCTTCCATTCTCGAGCCTAGATTATTGAAGTCAGCTTTAATGTCTCCTGTGATCTTCCCGGCCGTGTTTGCCAGGCCTCTTTCCAGTAAGTTGGAAAATTTAAGAAACAAGTCTGCTGTGTTAAGTGGGGTGTCCTGAATTATCGGACTAAGGGTAGGGGTCTGAGGTTGAGTAGAGAGATGGCCTGCTGGTGTTGCTGTGAAGTCCTCCATTGTGCGGCAAAGCAGCGACTCAGTGGAGGCTGGAGATACAGAAAGAGGCGGGAGCGAGGTGTGGCTGGGGCCTGGAGTGAGTGTGAGAATGGCTGGAGCTATAACTGGCCTGAGTTCTAGTTGGGCCTCCTGGGCTTTAGCTTGGGAAAGAGAACCGGCTGAGGCCATAGCTGAAGGGGAGACTTGGTTTGGCCCTGAAAAAAGTTGCGTAAGCGACCTTCTGGCATGTGTGGCCTGCATTCACAGGGGGGTAGTGTTGAAAAGAGGTGCCAGGGCCTGAGGAATGGTGTCTCCTTTTGTTTTTGGTGAGATATCTCCCAGGACATTCCTTCCTCCACCTCTTAAATGTCACCTTATTCTATGAGTCAGCCATACCTGGGTGTGCTGGTAGCAAACGGGATCCCCTTGTCTCAACTTGTAAGCTTATCTCTCCCTGGGTTTCTCTGGGAGTCTGCTGCAGATAGGCCCCTGAAAACTTAGAAGACCTCCTGTTGATAGGTGCTCCTAGCATGCCGCTCTGGCGGCCATCTTGGTCCACCCGGCGGGCGTCAAGACTGAATGCAGGAGGCCAAGGTGGACTGTTCTGAGCTACCCTGCAGCAGTTCCCTGTTTGGGGAATGTTTGCACCCTCTCCCCCTCACCCTCCGTCGAACTCAGGAGGTGAATGAGGGTGTCGTTGCCTCCGTTCGTGGCTTACGCTGCCACCGCGGGCATCTTGGTACTCCCCAATGCGGGGGAACGAGCAGCCGGTGTGCTCCAGTCTCAGTGCTGGGGAGTTCCTGGTGCGATCCTAGGGAGGCTGGGGTCCTGGGGAGCTGGGATGCCCCTTCCCAGCCTATCCAGATCTGCTCTGTCAGGAGCCAGGGTTGCCGATGTCTGTCGAGGGTGCGGAGCTCCTGGTTAGGCAGCCATCCAGGAGCTCTCACACATGCGCACGTGTGACCCCATGCTAGTTTACCCAATCCCCGTCCTTTTTTTCTACTTATAAGCCTTTATGGCTCTTTTTTATGCAGCGCAATATGGTATATACTGCCTTGCCATTTCTGGATATGTAACACTTGGCTTCTTTATGTAATGTCTGCAGGGGTTGTACCATTGATGGCATTTTCAAAGTTTTCATTATATCTGCTGATATGTTGTACTGCTCATTGTCATAATGAGCATGTCATGAACATATATTATTTTTATTATTATTATACAGGATTTTTATAGCGCCAACAGTTTGCGCAGCACATTACAATAAAGAAGGGACACAGTACAATTACAATACAGTTCAATACAGAAGGAAGAGGAGGGCCCTGCTCAAGGAGCTTACAATCTAAAGGGAGATGGTACAAAAGGTAATGGCTGCAGGGGATGATAGAGGTGACTCAAGTACAGTTCTCAGATGAAGGTGGGGTAGGCTTCCCTGAATAAGTGAGTTTTCAAGGATCGCCTAAAGGCGGACAAGGTAGGGGCTGACCGGACATTCTAGGGAAGAGAGTTCCAGAGGATGGGAGGGGCTCTGGAGAAGTCCTGTAGGCGAGCATGGGAGAAGGTAACAAGGGAGATAGAGAGGAGGAGGTCCTGGGAGAAGCGGAGTGGAAGATTTATGTTCATCAGAAACATATATGTTGCTGATGAACATATTTGATTCTGCTTCTTCCTCCAACTTGTGTATTTTTACTTCTGTGTACACAAACTGAAATAAAATAAAAGATTATACAAAAAAATATATGTGTATACAGTATATGCCTAGCCCACTCATTCACTAACAATAGTCTAGAAGTAAGGACAGGCCAGGTGTATATACATATTTTAAAGGAATGCCAAAAGGTACAGTATGTGGTTGAGTGGGCCAGGTTTTTCTTTACCAGTCCCCACAATCAATTTCAAATAATAAAAAGTAATTTTAAAACTTAGTAAAAACAATAGCATACAGATTAAAGGTCTGTGAATAGTGCTCAAAACTGTCAATAACTGGTTTAGCGTTAACCATAAATAATGGCCCTAGAATTAATGCTCTCACTTTCAAATTCACTGAAGAAAATAGAAATAAGCTCATCATTGCCAATGCAGCTGTGAGCTTGTTTTAAATTCTTAAGACTTCAAACACTAGGCAGGGTGGCCCTCTCTCCCCATTATTATTTGCTCTCACAGTGGAACCTTTGGCAGCTCTTATCAGGTCTTACAAGGGAATAGTTGCTTTTTTCAACATCCCCATACGGGAAAAAAATGCGTTATGCTGACAATATGTTTTTGCTTTTGAACGACACAGGACCACTGTTAAAAGAAGTAATGAAAACAACACGCTGGTTTGGGAAATTATTTGGTTTAACTGTAAATTTGTCTAAGTCTGCTCTTTTGCTTTTGAATGGGATCATGTACCCCACTATTTTCTTTTTGTTGTCCTTTAAGTATTTTAGTATAACTGTTACTGTGAATCCTTAAGATCATTGCCGAATAAATGTAATACCTCACGTCTCCCCTCTTAGAGACAAAATTAAGCTATGGAATAAACTATGTGTCTTTAATTGGTTGGACGAACTTAAGCAAAATTATTTTTATGCCCCAATTGCTTTACCTTTACTTTATTTTTAGTACGCCAGTTTTAATTTCACTGAAGATATTTCAGGTAATTTACACTATATTTCACTCCTTGTTGTGATGGGATAGAATGCCTAGGATTAAGATGGAACATCTGCAGCATCCTAAAGATGGTGGGGAGTTGCTCTTCAAAATCCCTGGTTGTATTTTATGACAGCTCAGTTACAACACATGGTTGGAAAAATGGTTTTATCTCCAACAATGTCTAATAACCATCCTGACCCTACTCTTGTGGTAAAATTACACTTGAAAACTTTAATAGCGGGATTGGAGTCTCTATCTTTGAGTAGATCTAACAAAAAGTTTCCTACGTACAGACAAATGCATAAAGTATGGGGAAAATCTAAGCAGCTGCTGAATGCCACTAGTTTTACTTCATATAGTCCAATATGGTTGAATGATACATACCTTGAGCTAGCTAAGTTGGAGTATAGTGGTAAATGGCAAGCTTATATAGTAACTCCAATGCATCATATTTTTGATGCTGATGAGCTTGTACCTTTTTCCACTATTCAATCTCTATTTAATATTCATGATATTATGTATTTTTAGTATTTGCAACTTAAACACACTGTTATACCCCAAGGCCCTTCCACACGTTGGCAAATGTCTCCTAAACCCTTTTTTAATTTAATGCAGAATATCGCTATAACAAAGGGTTTTATATCCAGGTGTTATACTTACTTCTAAACGCATATTTGGATGACTATCCATGTAATGCTATGGTTAAATGGGAGATGTGGGTTTTGTAGGCCCAGAACAGTGGAAAAATTCTTTACATATATTAATATTACGTGTACACTTATATTGTATTACGTGTATATTTACTATATATAATATTACGTGTACACTGTACTCTATCTAAACTAAGCAATACGGGTCTACAGAGGGAAACTATGTTGCCAAGATCACGGAGACCTTATACATATGCTCTGGTGATGCCCAAACCTGCATAGGTACTAGGAAACAATTAAAAACTTTATTGATGATGCATTTGAAACAAATGTTAAATTAGACCCCAAACAGTGCCTTTGAGGCATATTGTGTGCTGTAGTTCCACGGATTCAGCCATTCAACCAGAGAGGCGGTTTCCAGAGCATTTTTTCTGGTGGTAAACTTATTCTGAAATATTGGAAAATGAAGACTGCCCCGACTCCAGAGGAGTGGTTATGTACTATGGGCACTATTTTGAGATATGGGCACTATTTTGGGATATGGGCACTATTTTGAGCTCCATTTTTCAGCACCGTGGCTGTCTTAATAAATTTGAAAGAATATGGGGGGGGGGGGGTTAAACAGTGCAAACAAATGGCAACCACCCCAATCTGTAACTGACCGATGCAGCAAGGAGCACATGGAAGGGAGACGCATATTAAAAAACAACAAGCCAAAATTCCCAGCTCACTTGCCAGCCAGCCTACAATAAACCAAATTATCTTGTCTTGCAGTTCACATTAAAACAAGTGGTTTGTTTGCACACATTTGCAAATACATGCGTAAGCTGCAGAGGCAACTTCACGGCACCTCAGTATATCTGCAGTCCTAACTTTATACATTTTGAGAGCTTTCAAAGATGGAGAACATACAGCATCTCACAAAAGCGAGTACACCCCTCACATTTTTGTGAATATTTTATCATACCTTTTCATGTGACAACACTGAAGAAATGACACTTTGCTACAATGTAAAGTAGTGAGTGTACAGCTTGTATAACAGTGTAAATTTGCTGTCCCCTCAAAATAACTCAACACACAGTCATTAATGTCTATTCCGCTGGCAACAAAAGTGAGTACACCCCTAAGTGAAAATGTCCGAATTGGGTCCAAAGTGTCAAAATTTTGTGTGGCCATCATGATTTTCCAGCACTGCCTTTACCCTCTTGGGCATGGAGTTCACCCGGGCTTCACAGGTTGCCACTGGGGGCCTCTTCTACTCCTCCATGACAACATCACAGAGCTGGTGGATGTTAGAGACCTTGTTCCCCATCCACCTTCTGTTTGACGATGCCCCACAGATGCTCAATAGGGTTTCGGTCTGGAGACATGCTTGGCCAGTCCATCACCTTTGCCCTCAGCTTCTTTAGCAAGGCAGTGGTCGTCTTGGAGGTGTGTTTGGGGTCGTTATCATGTTGGAATACTGCCCTGTGGCTCAGTCTCTGCAGGGAGGGGATCATGCTTTGCTTCAGTATGTCACAGTACATGTTGGCATTCATGGTTCCCTCAATGAACTGTAGCTCCTCAGTGCCGGCAGCACTCATGCAGCCCCAGACTATGACACTCCCACCACCATGCTTGACTGTAGGCAAGACACACTTGTCTTTGTACTCCTCACCTGGTAGCCGGCACACACGCTTGACACCATCTGAACCAAATAAGTTAATCTTGGTCTCTGCAGACCATAGGACATGGTTCCAGTAATCCATGTCCTTGGTCTGCTTGTCTTCAGCAAATTGTTTGCGGGCTTTCTTGTGCATCACCTTTAGTAGATGCTTGCTACTGAGACGACAGCCATGCAGACCAATTTGATGGAGTGTGCGGCGTATGATCTGAGCACTGACAGGCTGACCCCCCACCTCTTCAACCTCTGCAGCAATGCTGGCAGCACTCATACATCTATTTCCCAAAGACAACCTCTGGATATAACGCTGAGCACGTGCACTCAACTTCTTTGGTCGACCATGGCGAGGCCTGTTCTGAGTGGAACCTGTCCTGTTAAACCGCTGTATGGTCTTGGCCACTGTGCTGCAGCTCAGTTTCAGGGTCTTGGCAATCTTCTTATAGCCTAGGCCAGCTTTATGTAGAGCAACAATTCTTTCTTTCAGATCCTCAAAGAGTTCTTTGCCATGAGGTGCCATGTTGAACTTCTCTCTCATGAGAGAGTGAGAGCAATAACACCAAATTTAACACACCTGCTCCCCATTCACACCTGAGACCTTGTAACACTAACGAGTCACGTGACATCGGGAAGGGAAAATAGCTAATTGGGTCCAATTTGCACATTTTCACTTAGGGATGTACTCACTTTTGTTTCCAGCGGTTTATACATTAACGGCTGTGTGTTGAGTTATTTTGAGGGGACAGCAAATTTACACTGTTATACAAGCTGTGCACTCACTACTTACATTGTAGAAAAGTGTAATTTCTTCGACATTGTCACATGAAGAGTTATAATAAAATACTTAAAAAAATGTGAGGGGTGTACTCACTATTGTGAGATACTGTATATAATAATGGACAGATTGAGAGTGATATACCTGGAGGGAACTCACCCCTCCTCAAAGGTATAGGAATGCAATGGACACCCAGCAAGAGTACAATGGCAGCGAAGGTATCCAGTGTACCCCCAAACCAATTCACCAACAGTACAAACAAATGGCTGGTTGAACACCCCAGGATTGGCACCATTTGATATAATGCCATGTAGACAATCATAGGGCCTACAATGATAATGATTTGTAGTGGTGTTTTTTTCTCTTATCTCTGACAGTTAAAGACTGGTAGGATTGTCTCTGTGAAAGTAATATATATATATGTACTGGTGTTATGAGTGACTTGTTAGGGATATTATGTATGATTATGCTGTTTGAATAAATGCATGTTTTGGAATGTTATTAACTCTGATAAGGAATACCTTACTATATTTTTTCTATTTTGTTTAGTAAATCATATCTGATTAAAAAACACCCTAAACATACTATGTATCTCCAAGTAGAAATGTAAAAACATAGAAAAGTGACAGGAGTCCATAAAGTCTGCCTGTTTGTTTCTTTTTCTATACATGTGTATTTTTTTTTTTGAATTAGTATAGATCTGTGTTTATCCCAAACATGTTTGAAGCCACTTACTGTTGACTGACCCACTACCTCTCCTGAAAGTTTATTCCTAACATCAACTACCCGTTAAGTAAAATAATACTTTCTAAGATTAGTATTGAACTTTCCTCCAGTTAGTTTGAGGTCATGTCCATGTGTTCTTGATTTTGGTGTCATATTGAGCAAACTGCCCTCCTGAACCTTATTCACCCCTTTGATGTATTTAACGGTTTCAGTCATGTCTCCCCTTTCCCTTCTTTCCTCCAGACTGTACATATTAAGTTCCTGAAGTCGCTCTCGATATGTTTTATCCCCCAGATCTTTCAACATTTTTGTTCCCCGACTCTGAACTTTTCTATCTATCAATATCTTTTTGTAAGTGGGTCTCCAGAACTTGGCATAGTATTCTAAATGAGGTATCACTAAAGATCTATATAGGGGAATCAGGACTTCCTTTCCTTGCTAGTGATCCCTCTGGTGATGCATCCTAGAATGTAGGTATGTAGGTAGTAGATATGTACCTGAAGTACGTATGTACCTGAAGTAGTTGACCTATTTTTCCAGGAAGTGTTGGTTTTCCAGAAAAGTTTGGGGGCTGTTTATTTTGAAACAGACTGGTGCTCAGTAATATGGACAACAGTAGAGGTTCTTTTTCCAGAGAGCTGCTTTATTTTAATTTTTAAGATAGTTTAAGAGCTTAATATTTTATGTGCTTATTACTATTATGCAGTACCCAAGCAGATTAGGCAGAAACCATTTACTCTAGTATGATTGTAGAAGTGGGAGGAAACCCACAAAAGCACAATGAATACCTGAGAACATAAACTAGGCAGGTAGGTTAAATCAGACATGTTAACCACTTGCCACCTGCCGTACATATATATACTGTACGTCCTGTCAGCAAGTTGTTTTACATTTTTATGGTTATCAGCTCTCTAGGTGGCTCTACAGCTGTCCATCCACTTTACAGTACCAAGAAGGGCACCACCATCGTCTGTGGTGGTTCCTCCTTCTGGGGATCCCAGGACCATGGTAAATGGCCGGGATAGCTTCACATAGAGGAGAGGAGATGAAGGAACATCCTTTCCCTCAAGCTGGAAGCAACTTTGATTTCTCCCACGTGCCTATGTAAGCAGCAGTTGCACTACACATGTGGGGTATTGCCATGAATTATAGAGTGGGAGCAATAATTCTAGGGCCATTATTCACAATTATCTCTACACTGACAACTTGTAAAGGCTTTTAAAGCGTTGCCACTTAAAGATTACAGGTACAGCAGTTTGTCTGTGTTTCTTGGGTGCACCCAAATTTGAGTCTTGACATGTTTGGTATTTATTTACCCATTGCAACGTCATCCTTTATATTTTACAAAAAAATTGGGCATTATATTGTGGTTGTGTGCATTAAAATTAATTTTAGTGTATTTTTTCCTAAAAATTTTCATTTGATAAATGGCTGCACAAATATTGCCTGACACGAGGAATCTCAACTACCACCATTTTGTTCTTCAGTGTTTCTAAAAATATATAATATTTGGGAATTCTAGGTAATTTTCTAGCAAAAAATGCTAATTTTAACATGTGTGTGAAAAGTAAAAAAAATACCCTGGACAGCAAGTGGTTAAACCCATGTTTTTTGTACCATACGTGGCCCCTTTCTCTCCTTCTTTGTGGTTCTTAGTGGTGTAAGAATTTTAACTGAAAGAGAGCCCAGCTGTTCTTCATCTGATGAAAGCTACACTTTCCATATGTAAGTCTGTTGCTCAATTCTTCAAACAAAGATTTAGGGCTCTTTATTCGGCTACAACTTGTTGTAGGTTGCAGTTGTTATTATAATGTTAATTACCAAAGTGATATATCCCTTTTATGAAATTAAATATGTTGGGTTCTCAATATATACAGTATCTCATTTTGTTGCCAGGGGTTTAGACTTTAATGGCTGTGTGTTGAGTTATTTTGAGGGGACAGCAAATGTACACTGTTATACAAGATGTACACTCACTACTTTACATTGTAGCAAAGTGTCATTTCTTCAGTGTTGTCACATGAAAAGATATAATAAAATATTTACAAAAATGTGAGGGGTGTACTCACTTTTGTGAGATACTGTATATGCATATAATATATATATATAATACTGCCTCCTTGAAGTTGTATTCCACTCGATTTGGCACAATGTTTTATTTGAGTTTGAAATGTCTTGAGACTTTATATTGTACAGAATTACACTCTTACATTAAGAAAATTGACTATTGCTTTTTGCCTTCTAGGGGCATTTCTTATCCCATATTTCTTAACCCTTATCTTCGCGGGAGTTCCCTTGTTTTTATTGGAGTGTTCTCTTGGACAATACACATCAATTGGTGGTCTTGGAGTATGGAGACTTGCGCCAATGTTTAAAGGTATGTGAGGAACTCTATCTAATATACAAATATGTATACCATGTCCAAAAAAATGAATTAATTTGTAAAAAAAAAAAAGTGATATTGATGCCCTAACCTAAAGAAGGAGTCCCTTCTGGAAAAATTGGTTGGCGATATATTAAAATGCAACATACTTAGACACTTAAGGCAGTGATGTGTAGGTGGCAGTTACAGTAAACCTTTATGAAAATTCAACTTTATGTTGGGGTGTATAAAACCAGACAACAACAAGCTGCTTTTTCATTCCCATTGACTTGTATGGGGGAAAGCAGAAGTTCAAATGCAAGTCAATCTACACATGCCCTTTCATGGTGACTGGATCTGTCAAAAACCTTACCCTTTAACTGAAACATGTTTGTCTCAGTTTATTACATCCTACACTATAAGAGCGTAGTCTGTATATTGGGAGGCCAGATCATTTCTAAAATGGAATTACAGAAAGGGTTATGAAAATCAGTCTGATATAGATCTTCAGTGTACTTGTAGTGCACACCCCCATAGGGCCCACTGTGGATTTAAATAGGTTATTTCCCAAGTTAGTGCAAAGAAGCTACATCACATCTACCATCTGAGCACACTTCCCTAGGGTTTGGATAGGCCCAACTAAATATTCATATATACTCCCATCCTAATCTTCAGAAGCATCTACTAGAGCCAAGGGGAGGTAATCAAATTCCCAGCCTCTGAAGCCTCAAGCAGACTAAACCAAGCTATTCCAGCTCCTGTAGCTACAGCAGAAACCCATACCAAATTAACCTGTGAAGGAGGGTGTTACATTCTCCGAAAAAAAAGCTACAGTTGGATGCATATAAATAGACAGGTTTCATGGACAATTATATTAACTATATGGGATTAAGTAAAACAGCCTATTTACTTTGCAAGGGAAGTTGCATTTTGCGAGGCAAATTACCCCAAACTTGGTGAATGAGGTAAAGCTCTACTGACCTCCATGATCCAATCATGTTCAAGCAAAAATACTGTTTTTTTTTTTTCTTGCAAATGAATGGGAATTTCACCACTTTCAATACACTATGGGGGAAGTTCCCATGCAAAATGCAACTTTGCAGACTTGACTGGCCTCGCCCTGAGTCCTGACCTCACCCCAAGGTTGGTTGTTCCAAACTTCTTGGAGAACTAATCACAGATCTTCTGTGGATGTGAGCTGCTTAAAATCTTTCTGTAACTTCATGTAATCCCAGACAGACTCAATGATGTTGAGATTAGGACTCTGTGGGGGCCAAACCATCACTTCCAGGACTCCTTATTCTAAAGATAGTTCTTAATGACATTGGCTGTAGGCTTACTTCCCTTTGACATCGGAAGGTGTCCAGCAGTGCAATCAGCACAGAATTGGTGGAAACCAGTGGGACCTAGGTACACTTATCTACTGTATGGAGATGTCTTGCCAGAAGTGGCTTTCGTAGAAGAATTGCAGCCAAAATGCCATACCTCTGAAATCGAAATAAGGCTAAGGGACTTAACTATGCATGAAACCATTGGAACTGGGGTGCAGGAGAATGGCAGCAGGTGCTCTGGACCGATAAGTCAAAATTTGAAATATTTGGCTCTAGCAGGAGGCAGTTTGTTTGCCAAATGGCTGGAGAGCAGTACAATAATGAGTTCCTGCATGGCAACAGTGAAGCATGGTGGAGGTTCCTTGCAAGTTTGTGGCTGCATTTTTGCAGATGGAGTTGGAATTTGGCCAGGATCAATGGTGTCCTCAGTGCTGAAAAATACAGGCATATACTTATCAATTAAGACATACATTTAGGGAGGCATGTGATTGGCCTCACATTTATTCTGCAGCAGAACACCTCCAAACATACAGTTAATATCATTAAGAACTATCTTCAATGCAAAGAAGAACAAAGAGGCCTGGAAGTGATGGTTTGGCTTCCACAGAGCCCTGATCTCAGCATCATTGAATATATCTGGGATTACATGAAGATACAGAAGGATTTGAGGCAGCCTACATCCACAGAAGATCTGTACTTAGTTTTCCAAGATTTGTGGAACAACCTACCTGCTGAGTTCCTTCAAAAATTGTGTGCAAGTATACCTAGAAGAATTTATGCTGTTTTGAGGGCAAAGGTGGTCACACCAAATATTGATTTGATTTGGATTTCCCTTCTTTTTATTTACTTTCCATTCTGTTAATTGATAAAAAGAAACTATTAACACTTCTATTTCTGAAATATTTCTTAATTTACATAATGTTTTTCACACCTATCTAAACGTTTTGCACAGTACAGTAGTGTGTATATACAGCTGTGCTCAAAAGTTTGCATACCCTGGCATAAATCAGGACATTTTGGCATTAATATTGAAATAATGATTGATCATGCCAACAAAACTCTCTTTTATTTAAGGATAGTGATCTTATGAAGCCATTTATTATCACATAGTTGTTTTGCTCCTTTTTTAATAATACTGACAACAGAAATCACCCAAACGGTCCTGAATAGAGTTGAGCGAACCTCTGGAAGTTCGGGTTCTGCTGGTCCGTCCGAACTTCGGGACAAAGTCCGGGTCCGGGTCCGGACGGAACCCGAACGATCGCACGGACAACGAACCCCATTGAAATCAATGGGGACCCGAACTTTTATGCACAAAAATGGCTGTAACAAAGTCCTGGAAAGCCCTAGAGGGCTGCAAAAGGAAGTAAAATGGGGGTAAGGGTAGGGCAAGTGCCCTACAAAAAAATGGGGACAGGGAAATAACTGTAAATATTTTTAAAAAAATAAAAACATAAAAAAAAGCAAAAATGGAGGTGAATGTGGATCATCTTCAAACTGTGTCTGAAAAGTATTAATTAACGGTAGAAGCCATATAACTGTTCTAAAATCATCTTCAAACTAGGGCAAGTGCCCTACAAATAAATTGGGATAGGGAAAATAAATTAAAATCAAGTA
>BLSH010098618.1:3359764-3372729 GCA_018402905.1 Glandirana rugosa | reverse complement strand
AAAATATAGGAAAAGGTAGAAATATTTTAAGGTAATGGAACAATGCGTCCAGAAAACTGTAAAGAAAAGACGAGAGGTACCGAGTCATAGATAAAGACGAGTCACGTAATTACACTCTCGATTGTTTGAGTAACTGTTAAATAAGTGTCTGTGATTAACGTTAAATTTTTCTGTGCCTACACCCTTTAATTGGAAATTAACGGTAACATTTGACACATACAGTGGAACATACAGACATGGTTCCGGTTTGTAAGGTCCCATACATTTGAAAACAAGTCCTGATCACAACTCGCTTGGGCCTGACATTGCAAGCCCAGGCATGGCTTGAAGAACCCGAACGATTTTTGAAATGTCCGGGTCCGGGTCCGTGCCACGGACACCCAAAAGTTCGGTACGGACCCGAACGTTACAGTCCGGGTTCGCTCAACACTAGTCCTGAACAAAAGTTTACATACCCTGGAATGTTTGGCCTTGGTACAGACATACAAGGTGACATACACAGTTTACAATGGCAATTAAAGGTTAATTTCCCACATCCGTGTCTTTTTAAATTGCAATTAGTGTCTGTGAATAAATTGTCAATGAGTTTGTTAGCTCTCACATTAATGCACTGAGCAGAAATAGATACTGAGCCATGGAGAGCAGAAAAGAAATGTCAAAAGACCTGCGTAACAAGGTAATGGAATTTTATAAAGATGGAAAAGGATATAAAAAGATATTCAAAGTGTTAAATTTGCCAGTATGTACTGTTCAATCACTTATTAAGAAGTGGAAAACTCTGGGATCTCGTAATACCAAGCCAAGGTCAGGCAGACCAAGAAAGTTTGCAGCCACAATTGTCAGAGTAATTATTTGGGATAGAAAGAAAAACCCACAGGCAACCTTAGGAGAAATAAAGAAAAAACGGTGTGTTTTTTTTAAGGAGCACAATACAATGATACTTGAACAAAAAATGATGTGCATGGTCTAGTTGTCAGAAAGAAGCCTTTACTACACCAATACCACAAAAAAAGCCCTATGAGACATGTCAAGGCATTGCCATGCATTTTGTTACTGGGCTTTTTTGTGGCATTGGTGCGTTAAAGGCTTCTTTCTGACAACTAGACCAGGCAAATCATTTTTTGTATCATTGTATTGTGCTCCTTAAAAAAAACACACCTTTTTTTCCAGAGCAGCCTCTATTTCTCCTAAGGCTACCTGTGAGTTTTCTTTCTATCCCAAACAATTCCTCTGGTAGTTGTGGCTGCAATCTTTCTTGGTCTGCCTGACCTTGGCTTGGTATCAGGAGATCCCTGAATTTTCCACTTCTTACTAAGTGATAGAACAGTACTTACTGGCAAATGTAACACTTTGAATAACTTTTTATATCCTTTTCCATCTTTATAAAATTCCATTACCTTGTTACACAGGTCTTTTGACATTTCTTTTCTGCTCTCCATGGCTCTGTAACTAAATCTGCTCAGTGCATTAATTTGAGAGCTAGCAAACCCATTGACAATTTATGCACAGACACTAATTGCAATTTAAAAAGCCACGGGTGCCGGAAATTAACCTTTAATTGCCATTATAACCTGTGTGCGTCACCTTGTATGTCTGTATCAAGGCCAAACATTCCAGGGTATGTAAACTTTTGATCAGGGTCATTTGGGTGATTTTTGTTATCATAATTATATAAAAAGGAGCTAAACAACTATGTAATAATAAACAGCTTCATATGATCACTATCCTTAAATAAAAGAGAGTTTTTGTTGGCATAATCAATCATATTTTCAATATTAATGTAAAATTTTCATGATTTATGCCAGGGTGTGCAAACTTTCGAGCACAACTGTATACACACACATATATATATATATATGCGTGTGTGTGTGTGATATGCACATGTTTATTATCAGTTATTTATTTATTAATACAATAGAAATAAACCAGAAAAAACATTCAAGTTCAATACAGGATTAAGTGCATATAACCACTTTCTGCACATGCTATAGCTGAAAAAACCATGGACGTCCTCCCATGTGCACACATTGGGCATGCTCTGTGATTGCTGTGTACTTTGAACACAGCTGATCACAGATGGGGGTAAAGGGCAAATCACAGTGGCCCTTTACCATGCGATCAGCTGTGTCCAATAACAGCTAATCACATATAAATAGACTTGTCGGTTGTTGTCCTCAGTACAGAGGTGAATTAAACTGATCACAGTGTGATATAGGGGTTGATTTACTAAAACTGGGGAGTGCAAAATTTGGTGCAGCTCTGCAAAGACACCAATCAGCATACAGGTTTTAGTAAATCATCCACAAATTGAAACAATTGTATCAAAGTTTCTTCCTTCGCTTCTGTGTGATAGGAAGTCCCCACTCTT
Organism: Glandirana rugosa; assembly: GCA_018402905.1. NCBI lineage: Eukaryota > Metazoa > Chordata > Amphibia > Anura > Ranidae > Glandirana > Glandirana rugosa. Next base: position 3,370,361 of record BLSH010098618.1, on the reverse strand, counting down.
AAATGTCCAAACAAAACACCAAATACTGTCCCCTACCCTACACAAGGATCTGCATGCAGGACCATGTAAGTGATAACATTTTTTTCTGTGGCATATTAATAGAAGCTAAAATAAGGGTATTAATATGCCCTTTGTGCTGTATTGAACTGGAACATTTTTTCCGGTTTATTTGTATTTTATTTTATTACGAGGGTTTATTCATACAGCCGCTGGGATGGATGGTCATGGTTATGTTTACCCAGTGGGCTTATTGGAATAAGAAAATTCTGACTGAGTACTCACAGAAGCACACTGGGGGTTATAATTTAATTATTTATATATTGTTATACGCGATCCACTATATAGAATATGCATCAGTTGGCAGTTGGTTCTAATATACTGTAAAGGATATTTATGATTTAGGGAGGGTTGCACTTTTTTCCTTAATTTTTGTATATACATTGAGTGTGTAAAGGGTGTGAACATTTGATGCTAGCACAGCTCCTCATATTAGCCGTTTTTATTTACTACATGGTGAAACACCTTTTCATACGTGGTGTATGTGAGTGACTAGCATTTTATTATGAAAATCTTTCTCTCTCTCTCTCTCTCTCTCTCTGTTCATTCACTGCACATTTGTTTTCTCTACAGGTGTGGGGCTGGCTGCGGCTGTTCTCTCCTTCTGGTTAAATATCTACTATATTGTTATTATCAGCTGGGCCATTTATTATTTATATAATTCATTCACCACAGTAAGTATTGGTACATTTGTTTGGTAAACTGATTTAGAGTGTAGTCATGTAATATCTAATTTTCAAACTGCATCCTGTACTTCAAGGCAGATATAAATCACACAGCTTAATTCAGTTGTGTTTTCATAAAAAAAAAAAATCATGTAATTAATTTACTAAATGCAACTACTGTAAGTACCTGAATTTGACTTAGTATTAACATCATGCAATCTCCTGCATGCAGAACTTAAGCCTTGTACACACGGTTTGACGGTCGTACGACTGAACGGACCAAATTGCATGTTGGATAATGTAACTTGCATACTGACATGCACTAAACGATCGTACAACCAACGTGTGACCAAGCCGAACGTAGTGACGTGTAATGAACGTATAAAGAGAAAGTTCACTAGCATGTAATTAGTGTCCATTTGTTCCTGACTTCTGAGCATGCGTGTTTTACAAAATACAACTTGTTGGACCAACTTCTCTGTACACACGATACAACGGTCGTAGAACCGCCTGTTGGTACTACCAAGTTTTCCAGTTTGCTCATACAACTCCTGTTGTACGACCATTGTACATCCGCTGTTCTAATCGCGCGTACTAACGATCGATTTCACATACAATGGTCGTTCGTACGATCTGTTGTATACGATCGTCAAACCGCGTGTACAAGGCTTTAGACTGGAATATGGAGGGGCAGCACTAGGTGTGCTGCATGAAAATGTGAGCAGAGGTATAAACATAATAATAGGCTGCTGCTCCTTCACCAATCAATCAGCAGAGATGAAGCCGTTTTCTATCTTTGCCGTAATAGAAAAAGTGATGCCATCCTCCTATGCTGCATTACAGGACTGTGTAAACCTCAGAATTGAATAGTCAGATATGCGAATCCTTTGGAAGGTGACGTAGCACCCGTATATGTATTTTAATGGCACATTTAGCTGTTTGTTCAAATTGCAGCTTTATAAGCAGTACTTTTCTATGTATAAAAAAATATATTGGAGTTTTTCTAGATGGTAATAGAAGTCTGAATCTGCTGCCGATGGTACTGAATTAAATTCACCAACATTATGTCTGCCAAATCAAATAGCACACATATATGCCCTGGTTACTAGAACTGAGCTCTTATATACTAGTTGGATAAATGTACAAAAAAGTCTGCGCTACAGGTGAAATAATCTTCCAGGCAGTCCAATCTTCATGGAACCCATATAGACATGTCTTCAATAGAGTTGAGCGAATCCGGACTGTACAGTTCGGGTGCGTACCGAACTTTGGGGTGTCCGGAACCCGGACCCGAACCCGGACTTTTCAAAAAAAGTCTGGGTTGGGGTTCTGGTATTTGATTCCACGTGTTGAATAGCTGCCAAGGGCAGCCAATCAACAAGTGTTTCACTGGTTTGCCCTTAGAAGCCATCACAGCCATGCCTACTAATGGGTAGTCTCATCCTGCATTACTGAACGATCTGATTGTGGACTAGGTAGAGATACTAGTACTGCTGCTTTGAGGGACAGATTGCAGACCTCATCCTGCTGCACAGAATGATCTGACTGGACTAGGTAGAGTCTGTTGCTTTAAGGGAAAGATTATTGTTCTAAAATCATCTCCAAGTTGTATAGGCAAAGTTTCTTCCAGCTGCATAGAGAGCCATATTATTGTTCTAAAATCATCTCCAAGTTGTATAGGCAAAGTTTCTTCCAGCCGCATAGAGAGCCATATTATTGTTCTAAAATCATCTCCAAGTTCTAGAGGGAAAGTTTCTTCCAGCTGTTGCTTAGAGGGACAGATTATTGTTCTAAAATAATCTCCTAGTTCTATAGGGAGAGGTTCCTGCTGTTGCTTAAAGGGACAGATTATTGTTTCTTGCACAAAATTAAAAAGTGCATCTACATTGCTGGTTTAAAAAAAAAAAAATCCAAAAACTACATTTGCAGCCAGCGGTGCATTTCTTGCACAAAAATAAAAAAAAAGTGTTGGCTACCTACCTCCTCCAGACCTCTAGGACTTGCCAGGACTTTGTTACAGCCATTTTTGTGCCTAAAAGTTTGGGTCCCCATTGATTTCAATGGGGTTAGGGGTCCGGGACAAAATTTGGGTCAAGTCCGGTTCCGAACCCGGACTTTGTCCGGAAGTTTGGCCGAACCTGCAGAACCCGAACTTTCAGAGGTTCGATCAACTCTAGTCTTCAACCTTAGACAATCCAAAATGGACAACTGTAGGTTTTAAGCCAACTGGACCACCAATGTATGCACTGGAGCCCTGCCGCCCTCTTCAATTTGGAGAAAACCAGAACTAGAAGCAAACAAAGGAATAAGGTGCACCAGCCTAGTGCATTACTGTATACCTCTTTAATAAATATAAATACACTATACTCACAAAATAGGAAATATCACAGGCATTTAAAACAACACATCACCACCAGAAACACGACCATTGGGTATGGTGCAGCTGATGCATTTGCCTGTGATATCTCTGCTTTTGTGAGTACAACTTTTTTTATTTATTTTTAAATATTTGTTAAAGAGGTATACAGTTATGCAATAGGCTGATGCACCTTCTTCTTGCTTGCTTCTTATGTACTAGTATTATAACACTATCATACTGCTGGACAGGTGAGATAGCATGTGTAAAGAAACCTGTGCTGTGGAAAATATAAGAATTGTGCATCAGCTTTCACATACAAGTAATATAAGCAAACCCAAATCAACATGAAAAACAAAAAAGGGTAGAGCCACGTTAAAAATATATACAAATTATATATACAAATTACATAACTATATCAATCTATGTGCAAAATAAATCAATCCATAAATGAATATGAATGTCCCAGTGAAGTGTTATTCTCCGTAAGTGGATACTGAACAAATGGTCCACTACCTTCAAAAGTGAAAGACCAGCCACCATCGCCCTGTAGAGTCAACACTCACCAGACTGGATGGCTGCCCGTACAACAGCATAGGGGCCTGTGACTCATGTGAGAACTCCCCAGAGTGCGTGTGAAACTTCACAATAATCTGTATCCAATGGCACCACCAGATGGAGGCAAGTGCTTTAGTTTGATTTTAACCACTTCAGCCCCGGAAGGATTTCCCACTGTAGGACCAGAGCACTTTTTGCAATTCGGCACTGCGTCGCTTTAACGGACAATTGCGTGGTCATGCGACGTTGTACCCAAACAAAATTTGCGTCCTTTTTTTCTCATAAATAGAGCTTTCTTTTGGTGGTATTTTATCACCTCTGCGTCACTTCTGATCACCGCTATAAACAAAAAAAGAGCGACAATTGTGCAAAAAAAAAAAACAATATTTCTTAATTTTTGCTAAAATACAAATCCAAAAAAAATATAAAAAAACTAATTTATTCATTGGTTTTGGCCAATTTTTATTCTTCCTCATGTTTTTGTTAAAAAAAATCGCAATTGGCGTTTATTGATTGGTTTGTGCAAAATTTGCTGCGTTTACAAACCATGAGAATTCATTTCTGGCGTTTATACTTTTTTTTATTTTTTTTTAGTAATGGCGGTGATCTGGGATTTTTATCAGGACTTTGATATTGGGGTGGACATGTCGGACATTTTTGACACTTTTTGGGACCAAATCCTGGGCATATTCTAACTGTGAGGGGGCTGGGCTGATATGGGCATTCGAGATCTAACTGATCCCAGTGATAGGGATCAGTAGATCTCTTACATGCCACCTGTCAGAATGGGGAACCGCTGTGTTTACATCGGTGGTTCCCCGTTCTTTGCCTCTGGCAGCTCATCGTGGCTCACCGGCGGACATCGGGTCCGCCCGAGCCGCGGGCACACTCCTCCAGAGTGCGCCGTGCACAAGAGCGCGCCAGCGCCGCGCTCTCGCCCCCTAGCTGCACATGCGTGAATTGCCGCCTATTTACGGCGATTAGTGAGAAACGTCCACACAGTCGCCGTAAATAGACAGTGCGCAGTCGGGAACCGGTTAATGTGCATTGTTTTTACATCATATTTTATTAATCTACTAAACTATTAGAGACAATTCCTGGCTTCTGGCGGGCTTTATTTATCATAGCTTGATTCCATCTGGAAGTGCCATTGGACACAGATTTTTTTGAAGTTTCACAAGCACTCTGGGAAGTTCTGGCATGAGTTACAGGTGCTTATGCAGTTTTAAGGGCAGCCATCTGTTCTGTTGCGTGTTGACTCACTCCGTGTCTTGTGAGACATATCCATGTCCATGAGTGTTCATTCCACGTAGACATTAGGTATGCTACATACCTGATGTTTTATCTTACAGATACTATACTGTACAGTCATCTACTCCTGAAGAAGTGAACTAAGAGTCACGAAACCCATTGAGTTTTTGGATGCAATTTATGTTTTAATCATGTATTGACAGTTGGATTGTATTTGGTCAACATTATATTTAATAATGTATGAAATGCATTAACATGGATTCATTACAAATCAGCTTGTTACTATTTTATCCTTCTTTTGTATGCAATTTTTATTAATTTATTAAACAACAATGTTGAAAACTAGTTATTCATTGGTCGTATGTGTTGTGCCTCATTTAAAGTCCTAGGACAAATAAATTGGTTGTATGGATATATTAATGAAGGGATGGAGGCACATCACTGGGTGCATCAGGCTACATTCAATTTTGTTATATTAACCACTTCAGATCCGTGCTATAGCTGATTGACGGCTACAGCGCAGATCTGAATTGCTGGGGCGCCGTCAATTGATGACCGCCCCTTTGCGCGCTGCAGGCACGCCGTTGCAGCCACCGGTGGTGCGTGCTCGCGCCCACCGCACGCTGCGTGAGTGTGCCCGCGGGTCGGGCGGGCTCTTTGTCTGCCGGAGACCCGCGATCCCTTAATAGAGAGCCAGAACGGGGTTCCCCGCTCTGTGCAGGCAAGAGCGCACAACCGCTGTGAGTGCGCGTGGGGAGCACGCAAAGGGGCGGACGTCCATTTTGCAATGATTCAGATCTGCGATGTAGCCATCTTTCCGCTATAGCGCGGATCTGTACTGGCTAAGGAATAATAGATATTCACAAAGATATATTCTGCTACCAGATCAAAACAACATATATTTCAGAAAGATGGGTTTATCCTATAAGCAAGGGATATGCCATTCCTTAGGTTTCCTGTATCTGAAAAGCAGAATGGCAACTTGATAATCAGATGAAAAGTCCACTTGCTTTATATGGGCACATTTTTTTATGTGAAGACCTTTACAAATATTGTTTCATAGTTACATAGTCAGATTGAAAAAAAGACAAATCCATCAAGTTTAAACAATAGAAAGGATACATAAATAGAAAACCTCCGTATACAGAACTCTATACACACAGCTAATCCAGAGGAAGGAGAACAAACCCTAAAAAACATGTTGCAATTTGCTCCAGTGGGGGGAAAATCCTTCCCCATCCCGTGACAGTAGTCAAATTTTTCCCGAATTAACAATCTCTGGTGTTATTAGCTATAAATGTTAATATCCAGTTATATGTTGTGCATTTAGGAATCTTGTTATTAGAATAATCTACAGAGGTGGCCAGCAATATATATCTTTGAGGGAGTCTATTCCACATTTTCGCAGCTCTTACTGTGAAGAAGCCTTTTCGTACTGTATGTGGAGGTTGAATATCTTTTCCTCCAGGTGTAGAGAGTGCCCTCTTGTCCTTTGTAGTGACCTTAAAGTGAATAACTGCACCAAGCTAGCTTTATGAACCACTTATTTATCTATACATGATGATCATATAACCCCTTAATTGCCTCTTCTCATAAGAGAATTAATTTAGCTCAGCTAATCTTTCCTCATAGCTGGGGTCCTCCATGTCTCTTATCAGTTTTGGTTGTCCTTCTCTGTAAGGGCACTTTCACACTGGAGCAGGAAGGGGCAGTAGTGGTAAAGTGCCGCTAATTAGCGGCGCTTTCACCGTTATTATAGCAGCGCTATCGCGCCGCTATGCAGGTGGGAGTGGGGCGCTTTTAACCCCCAAGAAGGGGTTAACAAGGGGTTAAAAGTGCCGCTGCTCACCGCTTCTGAAGTGGTGCACAGCCGCTTCCGAATCGGTGTACAGCCGCTTCAGAAGCGCCGTCCATTAATTTCAATGGAGGGGGCGGTGCCTATGGAAGCACAGTCCATTTTTAGTTTAGGAAAGCCTGGAGAAAGGTGAGAAACTTAGCCAGGTTGCTTCATCTTATGTGGCAAGGTTATTTCTTACTCACTATTCCAAGTGACCACTATGCCTAGGGCAGAAAATGAGAAGTCTCCCATTATGGTGCACATAAAGCCAAACAAACTTGTCAGAGCTGCTAATATTTCCTTGCTCTTATGGAGAAATGTACCTTCCCTTCCTGTTGTAATGATCATTTTCACCAGGACAGAAAATATTGTTAATATTCCCCAACTGGACACAACCAGGAACTAACATGAAGCAAGGGCTGTAACAAATATGATTGTCTGGAATTCCACTATAACTGTTATGTGTGCATATTTTATGTTTTAAAGCATTTCAACTTTTTGTAACCATGTAGGCTCTACCTTGGAAACACTGTGACAATCCATGGAACACGGAGCGCTGTTTTTCCAATTATTCTATCGCCAACACCACCAACCTGACCAGTGCTGTGACTGAGTTTTGGGAGTAAGTTCATTTTTTTATCTTATATGTCATCTGGACTGTATTAAATGTGAATATTATTAATTTTCACTTAAACTGCATTTACTCATGATGGTTTTGGCATGTGTATGTAAATATTGTCTTAATTACAAATATTGGGAAGGCTGGTAATATGCTTCTGAATGTACTTTAGCTGGTCCAGTGGCAGACACATTGTACCGTGAGTTGTTTTCCATTTATGGCCCGCCACCATTTTATTTGGATCTTAAATACGGGTCAGTGTACACAGACATTTGTGTTGTGACATGGTTTTGTGAAACCTCCTTGGAGGATTTGGAAAGCAGCATTTACATTTTGAATTTGATCTTATGAAGCAATATACTGTTTGCAAATTACTTATATGATGATGGCAGGAGGGAGAATACTTAAGTATTGTGTATGATCTTAATACAAAGGCTGTAGTTGCTGATCCTTCAATTTTTTCTTAAGGCCGGGTTCACACTGGTACGACACGACAGTTGTAGGACTTTGCCCTGCGACTCCATGTCCAACTTCAATGAATGGGATACGACTTTGATCCCAAAAATACCAGGCTCTTTTAATCTGGTATCTTGAGGAGGAACCCCTCGCCAAAATAAAAATAAAAAGGGCGTAGGACCCCCCAAGAGCATGCCAGACCCATCAACATGAGGACAAGGTGCTTAGGGGTGGGGGGGTGCAGAGCCCTCCCTGCCCCAAAGCACCCACCCCCCCATGTTAAGGGCACGTGGCCTGGTATGGTCCGGAGGGCGCTCGCTCATCCCCCCTTTCCTGACCTGGCAGGCTGCATGCTGGGATAAGGGTCTGGTATAGATTTTGGGGGGCCCATGCAGGCCCATTTTTTGGCAGGGGGCTCCCCTTCAAGATCCCAGAGCACAAGTCGCATTCCAAAGTCGGATCTGTTACGATGATGATCCAACTTCAATGATATTCAATGAGCTGAAGTAGGACCAAAGTCGGACCAAAGTAGTGCAGGAAATTTTTCAAAGTCGTACCGACTTGTTTCGGACCATTTAAGATGGCTCTCATAGGGAACCATTGATTCATACACGTCATGCGACATGTCCTGCCAAAGTCTGAGCTTCGTACCAGTGTGAACCCAGCCTAAGTCTAAAGATTGGCAAAGCTGAAATTGACTGAAATTGACATTGCTGAAGTGCAGAACCTTTTCATTTTTGTTATTATTATTAGACGGCCACATACATCTACAAAAAGTTTAACATTTTCCACATGTGGATAATTATAATAGCCACAGAAGCACCACAAATAGGGGTTGATTTACTAAAGGCAAATGGACTGCACCTTGCAAAATGCAGTTGCACTCAGCAAGTGCAGTTGCTCCAGAGGTGAGTAAATGAGATAGAGTTTCACGTTACAAAGAATGCTCAATCACATGCAGGGAACATAAAAACAGAATTTTTTTATTGGATGATGGAAGTCACCAGAGCTTCTGCTCATTTACTAAGCTCTGGAGCTACTGCACTTGCAGAGTGCAAATGCACTTTGCAAAGTGCACAATCTATTTGCCTTTAGTAAATCAATCCCATAGTGTTTTGTGCATTCTCAGAGTTTTTTTAAGGACACCGGGTTAGGTTACGTGCTTGGTTTAAATGCAAGCAGTGATTAACAGAATTCGTTATAAAACTGAATCTATTTACTCTTGATTAATATGCTAATACAATCATGATCCTGATTATTATATACCATTGTTTTGAATGCTATCCACCTTGTGTGTTAAAGCTGTATACGATAGTCAGCCAAACTGTAACATGGTCTGGCATGGTGTAGTAGATACATTGTAGATGTGTATATTGGTTGACAGTCATCACTGACTGTGAGCCAGTGTATTTTACACCTTGAGCCACCTGTAAATATAGCTGGTTGTAAAATTATTTGTGTACTTATGATCAATTGTATGAATTTGCAAGCTCTAGCAGGCATTGTCATGCCTTTACACAGCAGTATACACAAGAATGCCACATACACTATATTGTCAAAAGTATTGGGATGCCTGCCTTTACACACATTTAAATTTAATGGCATGCCAGTCTTAGTCTGTATGGTTTAATATTGAGTGGGCCCACCCTTTGCAGCTATAACAGCTTCAACTCTTCTGGGAAGGCTGTCCACAAGGTTTAGGAGTGTGTCTATGGGAATGTTCGACCATTCTTCCAGAAGAGGTCAGGCACTGATGTTGGACGAGAAGGCCTGGCTTGCAGTCTCCGCTTTAATCCATCCCAAAGGTGTTCTATCGGGTTGAGGTCAGGACTCTGGCCAAGCTAGTTAAGGTCCTCCACCCCAAACTCGCTCATCTATTTCTTTATGGACCTTGGTTTGTGCACCGGTGCGCAGTCATGTTGGAACAGGAAGGGGCCATCACTAAACTGTTCCCACAAAGTTAGGAGCATGAAATTGTCCAAAATGTCTTGGTATGCTGGTGCCTTAAGAATTCCCTTCACTGGAACTAAGGGGCCAAGCCCAACCCCTGAAAAACAACCTCACACCATAATCCCACCTCCACCAAATGATTTTGACCAGTGCACAAAGCAAGGTCCATTAAGAGATGGATGAGCGAGTTTTGGGTGGAGGAACTTGACTGGCCTGACTTCAACCCCATAGAACATGTTTGGGGTCAATTAGAGCGGAGACTGCAAGCCAGGCCTTTTTATCTTACATCAGTACCTGACCTCACAAATGCGCTTCTGGAAGAATGGTCAAACATTCCCATAGACACACTCCTAAGCCTTGTGGACAGCCTTCCCAGAAGAGTTGAATCTGGTATAGCTGCAAAAGGTGGGCCAGCTCAATATTGATCCCTACGGACTTCCGACAGGTGTTCCGAATCCTCACACAGATACCCTTACAAACTGGTAAGAAGGTCTTCGCGTAAACACTCCAGTCCATGACTACATTCTATTTTTCCGGACCGAACGTCAGAGGCGAGATTAACTGGGGTTTGTACAAGATACCCCAACTTCAGTCCGGTCAGTTCAAGGAGGTGGGTTTTGAGCGAGTAGGTAGAGAATTACCTGGAACGAAACACGTGACCAGTTTTAGTAAACCACCTCCACCCTAATACCACACTCCAACAAAAAGTCCCCAACCCGAACCGGGGAATCAAGGTCACTTCCCTTAAGAATTCCGTGGTCGTATGGTTCTGTAAAACCTGTTAAAGTACGAGGATTGAAACACCCTTGTCAAATCACTACCGGGGAAGGACAAGGTTGTACTGACGC
>BLSH010098618.1:3319261-3345905 GCA_018402905.1 Glandirana rugosa | reverse complement strand
GTCTATAGATTCCTAAAGATCTTTTGACATTGTACTCTCTCGGACGTTTTGTCTCGAACATTGTCGGAGACAATGTAACCTTACATTCTTCTTATAGTGACCTTACCAAACGTATACATTTTAGTAAAAAAACAGAACCTACCTCATCCCTAGCCAATTTTGGGAATAAAAAAAAAACAAACACAGTACGGCTGTTCTATAGGAAAGTGAAGGACAGGGTCTCTTTGTAGTATTGATCTCAACTCGCTTGGGCTTGACATTTCAAGCCCAGCCATGGCTTGAAACCCCACAGACACGGGGCCTGGGCTTGGGCCTGTAAACTTTTTAAACCAGTGAAACGCTTGTTGATTGGCTGCCCTGCAGCTATTCAACAGGCGGGATCAAATACCCGAACCCAGAACCCGAACTTTTTTCAAATGTCCGGGTTCGGGTCCGGGGCACAGACACCCCAAAGTTCGGTACCGACCCGAACTTTACAGTTCGGGTTCGCTCAACTCTAGTTATGATGTTTCTCTGGGACAGGAAGTGAAAGGATATCTTGTCGGCATGACACAAACAAAAAAAAAATAAGGGTTTTAACCGATCCCTACTCCATCCAAGACAAAAAAATGATTTTACATATGCAAACCATTCCAGTGATATTCTTCTTACATTCCAATGTAACAGAGGCTGTTACAAGCTCTGTTTTGCAGGCTCTCTCATGTTACAGTTTTCTAGAAATCCTTAGATATCTGGAATGGAAATCAGAATTTTCAATGTTAGTTGATTTTTTAAATCAGCCTCTGTGTATACAATCACATCATACTCTTTTTTTAGTTAGGCATAAAAAAATAACTCCAGTCATTGGGGGAAGGAGGGGTGAATGAAGTTAAACTAGAACTATAGGCAAAACTTTTTTCATTTTGGATAGAGCAAGGAAGGGTTATAATCCATGTAAGTTTTATTTTTGCCATCTTTGTCCCATTGGGGATATTTACCTTCACTTCTTGTCCCATAGCCAAACAGGAAGTGAGAAGAAATCCCTCTGCAATTTAAGGGAATCTCTTGGGGACTTCCAGGTCACCAGAACTAGTGTACCCACTGGACAATTTCCCCTCTATTACTTTTCTGGGGACAGCCCAAAATTTGCGATTTTCTTTTACTTTCACTTTTGATGATAACAGTAAACAGGACAAACAGAGAGGGTGACTCTCCTTACGGGGACATAGATGCTAATAAAAACTGACATATGCTCTAATCCTTCTCCTCTCTATCCAAAAACTAAAAAAAAAAGTTTTACCTTTAGTTATACTTTAACCACTTCAGCCCCGGAAGGATTTCCCCCTTTAGGACCAGAGCCCTTTTTGTGATTCGGCACTGCGTCGCTTTAACTGAAAATTGCGCGGTCATGCGGCGTTGTACCCAAACGAAATTTGCGTCCTTTTTTTCCCACAAATAGAGCTTTCTTTTGGTGTATTTAAATCACCGCTGCATCATTTCTGATCGCCGCTATAAACAAAAGAAGAGCGACAATTTTGCAAAAAAACCCAAGTTTCTTACTTTTTGCTAAAATACAAATCCCCAAAAAAAAATATAAAAAAATTTTTTTTCATCGGTTTTGGCTGATTTATATTCTTCCTCATATTTGTGATAAAAAAAATCGCAATCGGCGTTTATTGATTGGTTTGCGCAAAAGTGGTCGCGTTTACAGACGATGAGAATTAATTTCTGGGGTTTTCATTTTTAAATTTTTTTACTAGTAATGGTGGCGATCTGCGATTTTTAGCAGTACTGCGATATTAGGGCGGACATGTCGGAACATTTTGACACTTTTTTGGGACCATTGGCATTTATACAGCGATCAGTGCTATAAAAATGCACTGATTACTGTGTAAATGCCATTGGCAGTGAAGGGGTTAACCTGCAGGGGGCGCTCTAAGGGTTAACTGTGTTCCCTGGGCGTGTTCTAACAGTATTTGGGCTGCCCTAGCAGGGGAAGGGAAGTGATCACAGCTTCCATGTAGAGGAAGGCTGTGATCACAGCCCTTCCCCCCTCACAGAAAGGAGGTCCGTGTTTACTTACACGGACCTCTGTTCTTTCACTCCGGGGGGGGCATCGCGGGTGGCCGGCGGAGATCAAATCCGCCACACCCGCTCCCTGGCCCTCCCCGGACACAGTGAGCGCAATCTCACAGCCGCCGTCAGATGAGGTCGTTTTGCGCAGGAGAGCCACTCTGTCGCCGTCAGATGCCGATCGGCCGTCGGCAAGTGGTTAAAGTGAAAAAATTAAGTGGACCTTCTGTCTGTAGTGAGTGTGTCTAATAGGTCCCTCCCACAGCTCCGCTCTGTGCACAGACTATGTGCAGCACTGTGATGATGTCACTACTACTGTAACAAGGTAATATGTGGGTTTGCAAAGGGTGCACAAGTGGATTTAGTATACTTTGTGGGTATTAAGGAATATATTTAAATAAATGTTTGTGTCCAGTTCACACTGTTGCACTGCAGTGTAAAAATAGGTGCATGTTATATTTTTTGTAATGCAGAAAAATACAATGCATGATAGTGCTTTACTGTGCATTATGGTGCATTGTCTGGTGTGTGTGTGAGCCAGAACAGGAAAAAGGGATAAATGGCAGAAAGGGGCACAAGAAGCAATACAAATATTGACAGTTTCTAATAAAGTAAGGAAGGTTTACAACCTTGATGTCTGCATTAACATTAGGCCACCCTTCCCCCTCCATGAAAATGGAGCAGGAAACAAAATAGACAACTTTACAGAGATGAATCATTGTAATACAGACATGGATGGACATTTACTAAAACTGGAGCAGACAGTATCTGCAGCAGCTGTGCATAGGAACCTTGTCTTTGATTTTCCCAACTTAAAGAGGAGTTCCACCCTATTAAAAGTCAGCAGCTACAAAAAGTGTAGCTGCTGACCTTTAATAATCAGACACTCACCTGTCCCAGGCTCCAGTGATGCGGCCGCCTGCAGCGTCGCTCTTCTCCCCCTCCTTCATACAGCGCCGGCACAAGTGTGGGCACCCAGCTTTGGCTTCAAAGCCGGGCACGCACTGAGCATGTGCGAGTCACGCTGCGTGCTGTGAATGGCCGGCGCATCTTCTGGGACCTGTGAGGTGTCCCAGAAGATCGCCGAGAGGGAGGGGGGAAGGTGAACTTCCTTCCAGCTTCGTGGCGCCAGGAGAGGAAGTGGACCTGGGACCCTGTAAAAACAGGGTCCCCGGTCGTCGTCCCCCAAAAAATTACATGCCAATTGTGGCATGTCAAGGGGTCACCTTCCCTTAAAGCGGAAGTTCCACTTTTGAGTGTTTTGGACATGCGTGTTTAAACATGATTCCAGATACAACAATATGTAGATTCCTGCAGCTGAAATTGACAGATGCATGTGAATAGCTGCTGTGGTAACTGGCTGCATGAACCATCACAAATAGTTGTGGCTGCTGGCAGCCTGTGATTGCAATGCATGGCATCAGTGATCGGCGCAATGCTTTACAGGCTCCTGCAACAAAAAATAATAAATGCACCTTTTTTTGCCAGCAAAAAAATGTGCATTTATTATTTTTTTTTAAAAAAGTGAACATATCCTTTTAGTGTAAAACAGTGCAAATATCAATATATAAGCTATACACATACAGCTAGTGCTATTATCAGTGTTTTTTAGTTAAGTTATAAGAAAAATCAAAAAGCATATTTTTCTATTTCCATGAAGGTCAGGTTAATAAAACCAACCCAGCAGTTTTGTCACCTGTGTCCAGCTGGAGAGATTTCTCTTTCAATTTCAGTCCCATAGACAATTAGCCACCTCCACAGAAATGAATGGGAAATCCCAAGATCAATAGAATAGATGGAACAGGTTTCCCCATGTGAAGGTTTTCCCTCACCAGCTGTTCCAGTAAAAACAAGTCTGAGATACATAGAAAACCATTTAGATATTTGATAACCCTCGACAAGATGAACCTCAGATGGCATTTCCTCCACCATCTATAAATCCCTGAAGTGTAAGCAAATTCCCAAGCCCTTTTCTTCTACTCTGTAAAGTTGACATGTGTACTAATCTGTTTTATTACAAAATGCTTTATATGTGAGCTCATGAGAATGTTATGTATAGTTTGATTATGAAAATCTCAGCCAAATATGTCACCTTTATGTACAAACTTAGGACATCAGTGTGGTATGTTTCTTTGAATACTCTGGGATACATTGTATAGGTTGTAACTTTTAAAGTTCTTGAATAAACTTGAATAAACTTTAATGTGAAAAAAAAGAAAACCATTCAGGACTGTAATGGTCGTAACTGTAACTTGAACCAACATTTTCAGAAGTCCCACTGTTTTCACTGGAACAGGTGTCCCCATGTGAAGGTTTCCCTGACCATGTGTTACAGTGAAAGCTGCTGCAAGACTCAGATACAGAGAAAATCATTTAGCCTGGAGTGGCTGTAACTGTAAGCATTAAGCAACCTTTTCAGAAGTCACACTGTTTTCAGTGGAACGGGTGTCCCCATGTAAAGGTTTCCTGTCACCACCTGTTCCCATGAAAATGACTGCAAGAGTCAAGACTCAGATTCATAGAAATCCCTTTAGGCCTGGAGTGGCCATAACTGTAACCAACATTTTCAGAAGTCAGACTGTATTTGTTATGTGTGTAACCAACATTTTCAGAATTCAAACTGTAATCGTATGTGTTTTCTAATGCTATTACAGTACAAACTAATCCTGTTGTACAAATAATTTGAAGAACCTCATATTGGGAAGTTGTCACTTTCTGTAATATTCCTACACCACCAAATCATTATAGTCCTCCTGATGAGACATTTTATTACCAGCAGCAGAAGAATCACCCAGTGGTTTATGTTTAGGCATTTCCTGAGTAATTATCCCTGGACCACACTTTGCTGACAGCAGTCCTTCCAACATGGAAGTTAAAAGTTTGTTCCTAAGATCGGTTTTCGACACATTATACCTCAGCAGTCCCATGGGGAAGGGTGGCATACCCTCTGACTCTGGGGAACATATGTGAAATCTGTTACTTGGTATGCAATAAATTCAGTATGAAGTATGTAAAAATCAGATGGGGGAGCAATCTGTGGAAAATACCAAGCTAGTTCAATAATGTGGCTGATTTTGCAGTAGACCTGTTTGAAGGTTTTAGTAATAAAGTCAACAGCTGAATGAGTCTGTTTCCATTGGGCATCCATTTTTTAATGGCAGTTATTGCTTTTGTGTAAAATGCTGTTGCTTGGACCATGAATTGTTGAACAGCTGACAAATCATCTACTGGAGTAAGATGTTCCCTTGTTTGGTAGCCTATGAAAATTCTGTCTGTTGATTTAAAGATAACATGGTTAGTATGGTCAAATGTAATCAGTGCATCATTTTCAAGGGCATCTACGAGGTTTGGCCTAATAACGTAGCACATAAGACTTTTAAGCAGTTGGCAGTACTTCATGTACAAGTCAGATAGCATAGGGGAATTGGTCTGGAAAATTTGGCTGAATTGGGTGAAATTTGGCAGAACTGCTTAAAGGAACAGAAAGTAGCACTTCTGTCTGCATCATCACTTGACTGAAAGCAACTTAACAGGGCTTCATATTGATTGAGAATGTGGTTGACACACTCAAGTACAGAAGGTCACTAGTAGAATACAGCTAGAATCTTCAAACAATGTACCTCAACAAATTCCTGAAATTTGTGATACAATTGTATGCGTTTGCAACAATGTGCAAAGTGGTTATGCATGTCTCAGCAAAGTTGCTCAACAGTTTTAAGTATGGCTTTCCAGCCATCTGTAGCACACAGGGCAGCAATATGGCAGGTACAATGAATGCGAAAGATGAAAGGCTGCTCTATTTTCAAGCGAAACAGTACAGAGTTTCTTGGACCAACCATCACACTTGCACTATCTGTGAAAAGTGCCATAACAGTTTTCAGAGGGATACCATCTTCCACAAAACATTGCTTAGTCTGCTCGAAAATTCCATCAGCAGTAGTTTCAGTAAGATCAACAAGGCGGTAGAACTGGTACTGGGTTTTACCAGCATCTTCATCAAAATAAATGAACACCATGGATAATTTTTTGGTTGTCGAGATGTCTGTAGTATCAATAATGAAAAGTGATAAGAGGAAAGTTTTTGGCACAACAGCTGTTTATTGCACTTACCAATGATGTTTTAAAATTGGCATGCACCCTTTGGTACGCTTACAAGAAAGGGAACTTGCAAGTTTAAGTCTCTAAGCCAGTCAGCCATGATATTAGTAAGAACATTTAGCAACCATAGTGGCACATTTTTTGGCAATAAAATTAGCTATTTTTAACTCAGGTAAACAAGTTTTTTTTATGAGCCATCACTTCTGATTCGGTGGTTTCTTTAGCAAACTTAATAATTCCAAAGTTGGCTTGCCTGACTGCAGCAATAGGTTTGTGTTTGTAACTTGTGAAATGACTACGGACATCACAAAAACCGCCATGTACATTTTTTTTGCACCACAGACACTTAGCATTTTGTTTGCACTCACCATCAGCTGAAAACCAGTATTTGAACTGCAGATCTGTTAGCCATGAGTCTGAGAAGCAGCAGTGCCTCAGGTTCTTATGTTTTTTCACAGGTAGGTCAGGCATTGCCCCTTCCATTCATAAAGAGCAAATGCACAGATTGTCACCTTAAAAAAAAAGTTTTTTACTCTTCTGTTACCAACAGCACTGACATCAAAGAGCCAAACTACTGCCAAACCCGCCCCGAATGAGCCCTCTTAAATCTCAGTACACTGAATCAAAGAACCAAATTAATCCAGAATGAGCCCTTTTACATTTCAGTAACTGACACTGACTGTGTAACCTGTATTAGTAATGTCTTGTGTGCTGCAGATGCCTGTATGTGTACACAAAAGTCAGGAAAGCTATAATTAATGAACACTGACCATTAGGAATTTTGTGAAGAATTTTGCTAATAAAACATGGTATCTGCAATTAGAAATGCATCGAGTGTGAAGATTGTTGTGGGTGTGGAGTCTTGGAAGGTGTCTAAAAAAAAAAAAATAAGAAAAATCATGTAGATTGTTACCCAATACCATAGGCTGCAAAGAGAAAGTGTGTGTGCGTGTTGTATTGGTGTGAAGGATAAGCACAGTTAGATGAGCTGGTTGTTTAATCTGGTGGTGGTGTGATGGTGTTGGTGGTGTCGGCAGAGCCATATAGCTGCTTTCTCAATCCTGTAGAGTTTGTTAGGGAAGAAGAAACAAAAATATTAGCTTGATGTGACCTCAATCCCCACAGACTCCCCACACCCAAGATTCCTTCCCCACGGTAACCATTAAATAAACAAAGTAGACATTCCAAAGCAAGCTTCTATACTTACAAGAGGACAGAGCTCCAAGAAAAGGGATCTGATCCAGACAGACTGGAGGCAGTAGCTGGTCAATAGTGGGTGGCATCAGTCCAGGAGAACCTAACAGCAAAAAGAGGGAGAAGGAAAAAAGTAAACATGACACTATAGCAGATTATTTCTTTGAGAAAGCAGCTGGTGTAATTCGGAGTCCACAGTCCATGGAGATCCAACCTAACAGCACAAAGAAAAAAGGAGAGAGGGTGAAGGAGAAAAGCAAACATTATAGTGACCAGGCCCAATGACCACTATTATGTTTGTAATGCAATGTATAGAGTTAAAGCATTTGTTACCCCAACACTTTACATTCCTGATATGTGCTTGTTGTACCATGCACTTGTATGAGAAAGTATACTGTTCTCTTTGTATTGCTTCCTTTGTGTGAAATCCCTGGTGTTCCTGTCAGTCCTTCTGCTTTCCTATTAAAAAATTACCACACTAAGCAGGAGAGCACATTCTCTAGCTATGCTGGGAACTCAGCCTGCTCTCCTCCAGTGATCAGACTTGTCCATGCCCCCCTGCACAGCCATTCACTAGAAAGCTCAGTGTGCTGCTGCTTTTCCTCCCCCCAGCTCTTATGCAGCTGAGAACAGAGGAAATGTGATCACTTATAAAAAAGGGGGAAAAGGTATTTATAATGTTTTTTTTTTTAATAATAGATTTTTATTAGAATAAAGATAATAAAGTACATAGTACAATGGTTCAAGAGGAAGGCACATCATCGGTAACATTGTGTACAAACTACCTGATACATCAGATTACATTAGTTGTGCATAAGGAAGTTTTAGTTGTATTCAGTTAGAGTGTGTACCCCGGGGGTAAGTTCTCAGCTTTTTATTAGACCCCTTACCAACACCTAGGCAGCCCTCTCTCACAGGGTTCAATCCGCCACCCCAATTGGGATCTATCTGTGGACAGATTTAGATTAGAATAGTGAAGGGGCCTATTGAGAATATTGAACTTCCTAACAGGACACTAGAAGTATTACAGGTAGAAGTAAATATTTTTGAAGCTGAGAATGTGCCCTCCTAGGTAGACACTATTTTATTATAGATTGTAAACATAACAGAAAAGAAGAATAACCGAACAAGGGAATAACTTGGTCTTAGCTTGCATCATATGGATAGTAGAGATAAGATGGGTAGTAGTGCAGAATTGACTTCATGGAGATTGGGTGAATCAGTGGCTTGCATCGGGGTTGCCACACTTCCTTTTATGTATCATTGTGTCTTTGTGAGGGGGAGGGTGATCACTTGTGGACAGGTATGGTTAGAAAAGGGAGAACATTTTTGGGTACTTAATTATGGAACAGGGTTATTTGTCATTTTTATCTGAATCTGTTTTTGTGGAGCTTTGCTCACATGTCATTTTTCCCATTTTTTGTGAAATGTTCGGGCTCTGTCTTCTTTGTAGGCTAGCAATTTTTCCATTGTGTAGTGAGTGCTGACTCTGTTGATTATTTCTTCTAATGAGGGAGGGTCAGTGGATTTCCACCTCTTGGCTATGGATATTCTAGTTGCAAATAACATATGTATGATCACTGTTTTTATTGAGGGGTGAAAATTTTCCACACCCATGGAGAGAAGTGCCAAAGCCGGGATAATGTGCAGTCTATTCCTGCAATTTTAGTCAGGAATTCTAAGATCTTTTTCCAGATCTGCGCGACTGAGCTACACTCCCAGAATATATGTAAAATTATACCCCTTTTCTGGCACCCTCTCCAGCAGTATGGCGACAGTGTTTCATCCATGTGGTGTAGTCTAGAGGGTGTAAGATAGTATCTGTGCAATAGTTTTTGCTCATTGTCCCAATGCTCTACACAGGCCAAGGATTTATTGTTGTATTTGATGGCTGTATGCCATTGCGCAGTTGTAAATTTCTCTTCCAGGTCATGCTCCCATTTAAGCATTGTTGGCAATTTTGCATTTTGGTGATTATAGTTGTAATATTTATAAAACAGGGAAATGCCTTTTGCCGCTAAGGGCACTCTGCTCATAAGATAGTTCCATGCATTTTTTGGTAATTGTAAACTTGGTATGGGGTTTTTGGTGTTGAAGTTTTTAATTTGGTGTATTTTGAGTAGGTCTAATAGTGAGGGATTTGTAATATCAGCTATTTTGGAGTGAATACCTATTTTCGTCCATTGGCAGGAGGAAAAGTCCGGGATCAGGTGTTCGTAGGCCTCCAGTAGTATCGGTATATGGGATTTTTGCTCATAGTGAAAGGTTTTACCCACTAAAGAGGTCCAAGCTGAAGCCATTGCTTGTATGGTGAGGGAATCAGGTATTAACGATTTGTGTGAAATGGATGATGCCATTAGTAGGGCTGGGAGGTAATGTCTAGGTATGAGTTCTCTCTCAAGATTAGACCAATGGTTGTCCTCTTGGGAGGAGAACCAGTATTTTGCTTGCTCTAGTATAGAGGCCTGATAATATGCTTGGGCATTTGGGAGACCAATGCCCCCTAGGGTTCTACTTTTATATAGAATGGACAATGCCTCTCTAGGTTTAAGTTTTCCCCATATGAAATTCCGAAGAATCTTATTCAAGTCCGAGAAAAATTTCCGGGGTATTGGTATTGGCAGCGTTCTGAAATGGTAGAGGAGTTTGGGAAGGGTTTGCATTTCATATGCTGCTATGCGACCAAGCCACGAAAGCTGTGTCTTGCTGATCGATGCAAATTCGTCTTGCATTCTCTGCAGTAGTGGAGGGAAGTTATATGCATAGATGTTGCTAGTTGGCGAGGTTAATTGTATACCTAGGTATGTGATAGAGGGAGCATCCCACTTGCACGGGAAGATGGATCGAAGGCTATATATCTGATTGTTTGGGATATTGATCGGGAGGGCAAAACATTTAGACGTGTTGATTTTGTATAATGGGATTTGACCAAATCTTGTCAGGATTGAACTGATGGTTCGCAGAGAAGACTCTGGTTGAGTTATAGTTAATATAATATCGTCTACAAAAAGTCCCAGTTTATGGCTAGTGGGGCCAATTTCAATGCCTTTTACATTTTCAGTCTTTCTAATAAGTGCTGCAAGGGGTTCAATTGCTAGGGAGAATATAATAGGTGATAGTGGGCAACCTTGACGTGTACCATTTGTCAGTGGAAAGGGATCTGATAGGAGGCCTGAGACAAGTACTTGAGCCGTAGGGTGGGAGTATAGGGACATGATTGCTGAGAATAGAGGACCTGTTATGCCAAATTTAGAGAGGACCTTCGACAGGTATCCCCAGTGGACCCTGTTGAAGGCCTTCTCAGCATCCAGTGTTAAAAATACACTGGGTTGGCGCTTGATTCTACAACTTTTAGTAGATTTATCATCCTTCTTGTACCGTCATTGGCCTGCCGGCCCTTAACAAATCCCACTTGGTCTAGACCAATAAGTGAGGGAGTAACTGATATAAGCCTGTTGGCCAGGATTTTTGCAAACATTTTTAAGTCAGAGTTTAACAATGAAATGGGTCTGACATTTTGGGGCGTTGTAGGATCTTTGCCTGGTTTGGGAATGGTAGTTATTACTGCTTGCAGCATTTCCGTTGGGAAAGGCCCCTGTCATCATAGTTTTGTTGAATACTTTCGTTAAGTGGGGGGTGAGAACTGAGGAGAATGCTTTATAATATTCCGCGGAGAGCCCGTCTAACCCTGGGGATTTATGTGCTGGTAGGGATTTAATCACTGATGCTACTTCTTGTTCTGTTATTGAGGAGTTAAGGCGTGGATTAGTGCCTTCTTTGAGTGCAGGTAGGTACATTTTTCTCAGAAATTCTTCTATTTCCTTATCTGTTGGTTGGTGAGTGACGCTGTTGTGTTTCAGATTGTAGAGATCCTTATAGTAGTCTTTAAAGACATTCGCTATGTCTTTGGGGTTCCTATGCACCTTTCCTGTCGAGTGGTGTTTAATAGAAACCAGGTTAGATTTATGCTCTCTATTTTTTAGTTGCTTAGCTAGGAGTTTGCCTGCCCTATTGCTAGAGGAGTACCAGTTAAGTTTCAGCCTTTTGAAGTAATGGTCGTAGTCAGCCCTAAGTTCATTTTTAAGTTCTTCCCTGAGCTTCATCAACTCGTTTAGTAACTGATCATCTCCCGAGGTGGTTTTTTTATGTTTTGCCTCTAGGTCCACGATTTCACATTGTAGTCGGGCGATATTATAAAGTTTCTCTTTCTTTTCTCTAGATGCTAGCTGTATAAGGTGACCCCTCATGACCGCTTTATGAGCGCACCAGATAGTCAATGGGGATATATTCTCGTCTGAGTTGGTTTGAAAATATTCTTTTAAATTGTTTTCTAAGTGAGGTTTGTGGGTTGGGTGTGTTAGTAGGTAGGTGTTGTTACGCCAAATGCCTGATTGCCTAGGTCTATTGTGTTCTTTTATGTCAATGGTTACTGGGGAGTGATCCGACCAAGTAATGTTGTGAATGTCAACCGTTTCTATATGCTGTAAGAGGTATTTATCCGTAAGAAAGTAATCAATTCTTGAATAACTTTTATGAACTGCAGAATAGAAGGAATAATCCCTTGTGGAGGAACCGCCAGGGGTCGTATAGGCCCTCCTTTAAACAGAGCGGCCCGAGTTCCTGTCTGCACCTCCGCGACACGGATGAGGAATCAAGGTCAACGTTATTCACCATATTAAAATCACCACATAATACTAGATTACCCTTTTTCATATGCTTAGCTTTAGTTAAAACATAGGTGATAAATTTGTGAGGTTTCTTATTCGGAGCATACAGATTGACCAGTGTATATATTGCACTGTTGACTTCAGCCACCAGTATAATAAATCGGCCTAGATCATCTGTGTGCATGTCTAGTAGGTTGAAGGCAACAGTGTCCCTAATTGCAATCAGAACCTAATTTTTCTTTAAGTTTCTGTTTGAGAAGAAAACATTAGAGTACTTGGGATGTGAGCATTTTGGAGCTTTTCCATTTGCGAAGTGTGTCTCTTGGACACAGAGTACATCACAGTCATGGAGCAACACTGTTTTCCAAAGTGTCCTTCTCTTAAATGGGCTGTTTAGGCCCCTCACATTGTGGGATAGGAGTCTAAGGGTCATTCCAATGGTAGGCAATGCTGCAAAGTCCTCTGGCAGTATATACTGGTATTGTTTTGATTTGTGAAGTCATTTCAGGTTGTTTTAATCCAGGAGATGCAAGAATAAGGCCATAGAATAAAAGCATAACATTGTTCATAACATAACTTATAGTTAACAGTAGACATGTATAGCCTGTATAGGAAGCAGTTATTTGTGTACGTTTCAGAGCTGAAAGAACCGCAGTTCTATTAGGGGAGTATTAATGGTAGGGCGACTATACCGTGGGTGGGTTAACCCCAGCAAAAGAAAGAAAAACAAGAAAGAAAAGTCTCTTACCCAATATAGCCGAGTGGCTAGCGGCTCAGTCCCTTGGCTTGGAGTGCATTGCATTGTACAAAGGAGGCAACTATTTGAAAGTATTGCGGGCGTCGGATGAGGTTGATAGTAAGGTGGTGTTACTGTTCATTTGCGATGGTAGCTTTTTTTCTGGTGTCGCTGAGATAGAGCTCCCTCTTGTGGTGTCTCGTCTGGGTGCGGGTTTGGTGCCATTGGTATTAGGCCCCATTTCTGCAACAGATCAAAGCCTTTTTCTTGCAAACTAATTGTTTGGGGTTTGTTATTCCGTTCCAAAATTAGCTTTGCTGGAAACCCCCACTTATATATTATCTTGTGGTTTCTTAGGGCTTTGGTTATAGGAACTAGATTGCTTCTAGCCATCATGGTAGCCTTGGAGAGATCTGCATAGATAGAAATGCCTGAGTATGGATCAGGGAGAGCGGGATTATGTCTGGAGAATAACATTAGCTGCTCTTTGACATGATAAAAGTGTATTCTTGCAATCACGTCCCATGGCACCTTGTCAGGGAGATGCGGCAGCTTAGGCAATCTATGGGCCCTGTCGATTGTCAGATCAAGTGGTAGAAGCGTGGGGAGGGTGGTCGTCATCAGTTGTTGGAGGTACTTACGCAGGTCCGCAGGCTTAACCGATTCTGGGACCTCCCTGAATTTTAGGTTGTTCCTGCGGGCTCTATCCTCTAGGTCTGCGACCTTTGACCTTAGCGCCTGAAGTTTGTCTTCCACTACATAATGGGCATCCACTAAATCATTGTATGCAGCAAAGTAGTCACTCATCTTGGTCTCAATAAAGTTCACTCTGTCCCCTAAATCATCTAGATCCCTCCTGGTAGTTTGCATGAGTGCTGCTATGTCCTGTTGAATGTCTCCTCTTAGATTTAGTAGCATGCCTTTCATGGTCTCATCAGTCAGAGTCTGGCCTGTAGTGGGGAATGAGTCGAGCTGCTGGCTGTACGTCTCAGTCTCCTCCATAACCTCTTCCCCCTCCTTAGTCTCCTCTGGGGATTCATTTTGACCGCCCACCCTTCGCCTCTGCTTAATAGGGCTGTCTGTCGGGGATGCCGGGAGAGGGAATGCCTCCCCTGTGGACTCACCATTTCGCCGCGGCTGCTGGGAAAGTTAATTCGTACTCCCGGGCGTGGTTCTGTGTGGCACGCCGGCGCCATCTTGGACTTGTCGGCCCGCTGCTGGTATAAAGAAGTCCGCGATCTTCTTCGGCCCCTCTCTGTTTTTTCTCTTGCCGGAGGAATACATGGTGTTCCCCGGTGTGATCAGGCTCTCTCAGGCCGCTCGGGTGAGGTGGTAGTCACTGTGGCACGATGTGAAGCCACTAGACAAGCGGAGCTCAGTCCTCACACGACCATCCGCTCCGGCTGCCAGCTCTACCCCCTCTATTTATAATGTTTTTATACACAACTGTTTTGCCTTTCATTTCTATTTTAAACTTAATGGGTTGTTTTACAATGTGATAGTTTACAATCACTTTAAGCTTTTTTTCAGTGTTTGAAAAGAGGAATATATTCAGACATAGAGCAAAAAGATAAGTATATGTGTATTAAATGGAGAACTGTTAAATGTCAAAAGAAAATGTTTAACTATGGTTGAGTCTAAGTCTTTTGGACAGCCAAGGAGCACTGCCAGCTATCCCATGCTTGGCATCATTGACCTTCAGATATGTGCTGCACCCTCCAGTAATCCTGGCATAAGGCTTAAGATACTTAAGATACTTAAGGATTAAGATGAGTATTGTCCATAATATACCCAAGCAGTAACATGCACAATGCATTCTTAACAAATCATAGTTAATAATAATAAGGTTCTGAACCAATCACAATTGCTAAAGAAGCATAGAAGAAGTACTGTATATGTACACTGCATTACACGGTATCTTCTATACACATGCTCCTAGCTAATCACGTTTGCTTGTTTTAATTGCCATTGTGGACTTTGTAAGCTATTGTGGACTTTGTAATCATAATTTTCTCCAATCCTTAGAACTAGCAAGCAATAGCTTTTTCACTTTCAAGACACTGGTAGCACCTGGCAAAGGCCTACCTTCAGCCTCTGTCCATATGCAAGGTCTTTGCTGACCTCTCCTGAATAGATATGCAAGTTGCTTGACTATCTAGTCCAGATTCTGTATTGTATGTCAAACACAAGGCCATGTCATGGAGTTCTGCCACCTCCGGCTCTCACCCTCCACTCCCAGCTGTCACCTGTAAACACAGAAGCCTTCTGTGTTTACAAGGACAGCTTGTTTCCGGGCAGCTTGCCGCTCTAACAGATCCCTGCAGGCAGGCATGGCAGGGCACGGTGGGACAAATCTTGATAATCTGACAGACAGAATGATCTCCCTGCAAGGCGAGGCAGAGCCACCTACACTGGTACTAGAGCTGTCTACATGGGGAGGTACTAGAGTCGAGCCAGGTAGGAGAGAGTAGAGAGGAAAGTAAGCTCTGGGGGGGATGAGGGCTATGGAGATATGTACAGAGGTAGGGGGGATAGGGAAGAGTGGTGCAGAGGACAGAGCTGAGGATCAGGGGGGGAAATGAGATGGGGGCAGCCTGTGCTGCACACTGTGCATTACGCACCACTAAACTCTGCACTGTTTATGTAGGGCCCTCCTCAACCCTGCACTCGGTACGTAACACACTTCTGAACTCTACAATCTGTACATAGAGTACTCCTGAACTCTTCATTCTGTATGTAGCATAATTCTGAACCCTGTACTATGCATGTTGTGCACCCCTAAACCCTGTCCTCTAGTACCTACTAATAATTGAATCTAGAGGCAATTATTTAATATGATAAAGAGTAGATCTTACAGATACAACTAGTCCTTAGAGGACAACCATGCTGCTGATGTGGCCCACAAATAAATGAAGTTTGACACCCCGATCTAGTCAATAGGTGGCTTCAATATTTTCTGAGTTGCTAATCAGAAACAAGAACACATCTGATTTTCTAACCGGCATATTTCTTCTGGGTCAGTTACTTAGAAGGTATTGAAGCCAAAGTCCACTAGCACTTTTGGCAGGAGGTCAACAGTGGAGGCCCTCATAGCTCTCTTATTACTGGTTTCCTCTAAATGATAATCTAGCATCTCTTGCTTCAGTTCCAAAACAATTCTAACAAGTGTTAGTGACAAAGTTAGTTGTAAAGTGGTTAGTAGTAGAATGGTAGGAGGCTTGGAGACCCTAGGCATTTGCAAGAAAAGACATTGTACAGTGTTAGTGGTAACACCATGTAAAAAATGCAGAGTTTACATATTCTATTTATATGCAGATATTTATGTTTGACTGGAGTGTATCTGTATTTGCACAGTATTTCCCCATTATGTGCAAACTATATCAGTAAGTGCTCTAAACTATAGTCACTTCAGGCAATGGTTTTAATAAGCTTTTATCCCCCCTAGAGTCACAGGAGTTGCACATTGTATAATCTGACACAATGAGTACTTTCCAAGTGCGAACTGGGAAGAAAGATCATCTTAGTTCCACAGTTGTGCCAGTATCTTCTAACACTGCTACCTTGCTTATGTCTTTATAAAAGGCATTTTCATATGCCTGTCTCTGTATGTGGGTCATTCATTGCCTCTTTAGTCCCTGCTGGCTGCTTTATCTACTAGTCTGTCTAGTTATCTGATCGGTTTTATAAAAGGATCTGCTGCTAGCCACTAAATTACTGATATTACCCGTATGACACTGACCCTTGTTAAATATATCATGCACACAGCCATAATGAAATTAATGATCATCTACCCAGGATCTTGCTTGCAGAAGAAGGCAGAAAGATCCTGCAAAAAAGATGTTTGAAATGGTCTATAAATGCTTATGTCTACACATATTATTGTATAAAAACATCAACATTCATACAGCATTTAGGCGTATAAAATTCTACTTCCATTCTTTAACACCTTCCCGCCCATCCCCAACATCTTTTTAGCTGGGCTATTACTCCCATGGGGAGGGAAAGTCTGCCTGATCATGTGACCATTGTGATTGGCTGTCATAGTGGTCACATGATTAGGAACTAGTTCTGCCAGCTGCTGATCATTACTAGAGACTGGAAACTGTCGTCGACAGTGCGATCACTGTGCTGGGAGCAGATGTGGCCTAACCAGAGCTGTATAAAGTGGCAGGATTATAGTTTTATCTCTGGAGTAAATCCCCTTTTTTATGCATGCTAATATTCTGCTGGCTTTGCTAGCTGCAGCTTGACATTGCATGCTATTGCTCAGTCTGTTTTCTACTAGGACCCCCAGATCTTTCTCCATTCTGGATTCCCCCAGAGGTTCTCCCCCCAGCGAATAGTTTGCATTTATATTTTTTAGCACCCAAATGCATTACTTTAAATTGCTCCACATTAAACCTCATTTGCCATGTAGTTGCCCACCTCATTATTTTATTCAGGTCTTCCTGTGAAATTTCTATATCCTGATGTGAAGTTATTGCCCTGCTTATTTTTGTGTCATCTGCAAAAACTGTGATTGATTTATTTATGCCATCCTCTATATCATTTATGAATAAGGTAAACAGAATTGGTCCCAAGACAGAGCCTTGGGGTACCCCACTTACCACTCCAGACCAGTTTGAGTACACATTATTTATCACCACCCTTTGGACGTGCCCCTATAACTAGTTTCCTATCCATGAACAAACCCAATGGGCCATGCCTACAGAACTCAGTTTGTAGATTAAGCATTTATGGGGAACTGTATTGAATGCTTTTGAAAAATCCAGATACACCACATCCACCAGCCTTCCCCTATCTAGATGGCAGCTCACTTCCTCATAGAATGTTAGCAGATAACATATTTTCATTCTATAGTTCTAAATGCAGCGAAAGCTTGCTGATCTTTACTCAGTTTGTTCACCGGCACTGTAAAAACAATAGAAATGTGTTTAGATAGTTAAAAAATGGTACAGGTAAAGATGCCGCTTTTGGTGGCTATGTGCATGAGCCCTAAAAGCATTTTGTTATATCTGTGCCTTTAGTGCAAAAAATACCTTTTGATCCTGTGAGGTTATAACTTCCTGGGCTCCCTGCCTAATTGATTCATAATAAATGAGCTCTCCCAGGCAAAACTAGATTGATTGTTGGTTGATAATATAGATATTTTTATTATTATTATTATTATTATTATTATTATTATTATTATTATTATTATTACTACTACTATTTTGAACTGGTAAAAACTTTTCATTCAAGTCCTACTTTTTTGTGGTAGCCCTGTTTTAAATGTCTGTTCTTATATATTTTTATTATTATTTCTATTTTCCAGACGAAACATGCACCAGATGACAGATGGCTTAGAGAAACCAGGCCAAATTAGATGGCCATTAGCTATTACCTTGGCTATTGCATGGGTGCTTGTCTATTTTTGCATCTGGAAAGGAGTTGGCTGGACAGGAAAGGTAAGGCAATTACTCCCAAATGTATTGCTGAGTCTACTGGATCCAAAAAGTCTATGCAATTGGTAGCCAAGAAGTTCAATTACTGGAAATATTTTGGCAGCTTTTGAGATATCTGCAAAAAAATAAATAAATAAATAAATAAATAATTAGGAACTATTAAGAAAACTGATCTATTACATAAAATCAGTTAAATAAATATTAGCAGCACTTAAGTGACATCATATGGTCTGTGCTAGAATGTTCAAATCCAATGCTTAGGCTGAACCTTACAAAATGCAGCTGCTGGTACCAAGAGAATGATAACAATAATTGCCAGGAGATAGATTCCATTGAAAATGTAATATCAGTGATGAGCGGGTTGGAGAGCCAAACTTTCTATTTGAAAGATTTGTACAAGTTCTTTTGTGCAGCTTTGTATTTTATTATTTAAAATGTGGAATATTTACAAGTTATTAACAGGCATATCTTGTATTTATTTCCCAATATTGTGTGCTATTATAGTCCAATGCCTTTAAACTGTCACTCCCCCTGAGACCAATATTTAATTTATGGGAGGAGATGCCAGACAGGCATGCCCACCTGGGTTCCATACTCTACCCATCTGCCACAGAGTTTCACTCCTCCTGCTGCAATCTCCAGCATTTACGGTGGTAGCAGATTGGTCAAGCTGGAAAAAATTTCACCACCAACATTTTTGGCAAAAAGGATGATTTTGTCTACAACTCTACATGCAAAGCTGAAATGCTATTGTTGGGTAGAGAAGCCTTTAAAACATAGTTTGTTTATGGTGCACTAGATACAGGGCATCATTAATACACAGGTTGTATACAGAGAGAGGAGGAGGTGAAGGGGTTAATGCACAGATCACATACAGTGGGAGGGTGGAGAAGAGGGCATTAATGTGTAGATATGAAGGCTAAGGGTGGTAAGGGTTAATATTCAGGGCCAATATAGAGACAGGATGGAGCTGAGATGTACAAGAGAGGAGGGTGGTGAAAGAGTTAAAAACAATCCCACATGTAAATGAATAGCTTGAATCTGATGCTGCTTGTGATCTTCTACTAATGTATGAATAATGAATTCATCAGTTAAAGTGTTACTAAACCCGCAATAGTAAAACCAGTCTGTATATGCAATAAAGCATGCTTGTTATACTCACTGTGGGACCTAAGGGGTTAATCCTCTGCATTGTGTAAAAAGGCTGTTTGATCCTGCCTTCTCTGATTCTCACCTTCTCCCAGTGTCCCCAACTAATCTCCGGCTAGTACAGAGGGTAGGGGACAAGCTGCACATGCTCAGTTTGACAGTTGGTGGTAAATTTTTTTGGGGGTGGCGTCAAACAGTGCACCCACAGCCACTTCTTCCCCTGCTCCCCTCCTTGGCATAACAGCCAGCAGCTTACCATTCTCCTGCTCTCCTCCGCAGGCATCACAGGTGGCGGCTTCCTATTCCCATGCTCTCCTCCGCAGGCACCACAGTGGCTTCCGCCGTGCATCTCCTCCCTCCTCCTCGATGGCCAATTGAAACGCTTCTCCTTTTGGCCAATCGGGAAATGGGTCTCACACCCGCTTCCGGATTGGCCAGGTGGAGTATCAGTGTGGCAATAGTGAATATTCATTCACTATTGTAACACAACTGGGTGGGATCAGGGCGCAGCCTATTAGAGCTCCATTGGAGAACATGCGTCCCACACCCCGCATGTAGATTAGGGGGCCGGATGCATGGATGGGGGGGCGGCGCCCCTGTGCCCCTAATGGACAGGCCACCACTGCAGTTTGGTGTGTATTGCTAGAGAGTTCTTTTTTTTCTTGGGAAGGTGCATGTGATCAGCACAGGGCCAATCAGCACTGTCCAGACAGAGGGTCAGGAGTCCTGCAGTCTTATAAGACAGTGACAGCAATGAACCTCCTGCTACAAGCTTTAACCAGACACTGATAGAAGTCACAAGTCAGCTATATACTGCTGATGATAAAAGGTATGTAGCAGTTTATATTTAATAAAATAATTGCATTTCCATGTTCTGTGCACTATGGCAAACCAGATATAGTGAATGCAGGGCCCTGGGTTTTGTAACACTTTAACCCTTCCACCATTGTGAGAGGAAGAGGAGGGTTCTCAATATAAACAATTGTACTGTTTATATATGTGGTCACTATAATTGGCTAGAACACCAATCACAAGGCATAGCTCTTTGCATTCAGTCTATGCTCTCCACTGTCTAATGACAGCAGGAGCAGAGGCATTGTGCATTTGTGGCACCAGCAACAGCTGCAGTGGGATGGTTAGAGTGACTCACGCTATTTCTCTTTCTATCCCATCTTACAGTACCTGTGCATAGCTGTTGTAAGCTCTTGCCCCCTTTCTCATGTCCCAGACCTCTAGCAATTCCTGGATAGCAGCTGGAAAAACTCTGTTTATGAAAAAACTGCGCTTTTTTCAGTGCAGCGCAGTATGGGGTAATCCACCGCCTCACACCACTTGGCGGCACATTAAACTTAAAGTGGATGTAAACCCGATTCATGAAATATGAGCTGGGCACATACATCTGCAGTGTTTTGTTATCTCTCTTCAAAGCTCCATGTCCCACAGCTGTCTTCTGCCCCATTCTTCTGTTATCAGCCTGAGAACTCCTGACAAGTTCTCAGTCACAGGAGATAAAAGCAGCCTGAGTTTTGTGTTGGGGAAGGAGCTAGAAATAGATTAGCAGAGCCCTGAACGATTCAACAAACCGAACAGAGCTGAAAGTCTCCACCTATGAGGAAGGGGGGGGGGGAGTATTATCTGGAATAAATATCACTATAGCAATAAATAAATATGTCTTTCTCTAGGTGGTCTACTTCTCCGCCACTTACCCATACATCATGCTGGTCATTTTGTTTTTCCGTGGAGTGACATTACCTGGAGCCATAGATGGAATATTATTTTACATCACTCCAGATTTCAGCAAATTGTCAGATTCTGAGGTAACACACACCTTTTTGTCACAAGTGTTCACTGAGTTCTGATTCTGTGTGATTACAACAGCTTTTTGTCATCTTTCCGGTTGCAGGTATGGTTGGATGCTGCTACACAAATCTTCTTCTCGTATGGACTGGGACTTGGGTCACTTATTGCCCTTGGAAGTTACAACCCATTCCACAATAATGTTTACAGGCAAGTGTACAGCTATATTCCTATAGTCATTCTAAGAAGATAGAAAATGCCTGTATGCAGAAGTAGTGTAAGTGTTGGAAACATTAATCTGGATATCTTAATTAACTGATGTTCACTGTTAAGGCTTTATTGTGGTCCAGCATTCTGTAATAGTGGTCCTCAAACTATGGCCCATATGGCCTTCTCATTGCTTGCTGTAGGACATTACAGCACCAGAAAATGTCTTTTAGGCACTGTCTGGAGGAATGATCTTTTTCCCAAAGGTGCCTCCATAGTTCAAGCTATGATATCATCTGATAAGGAGAGGATAAGCACATGGAGTATATTCAAAGGTAAGTAACCTTTGTACACCAGTGCTGATGGAGGCTTTCCAAATCCCATTGCCATGAACAATGGGAAACTATCCCTTCCAGTGGCACCAATAATAGGGTACTTTTTCTTCCACTAACCCCAATAAATAGGCACCATTTCTCCTATTGACTCTGTGGATTTTGTAGAAGCAATGATGAATCTTGTGAAAAGCTTGTTTATTCCAGTCAGCATAGAGCCACATGTAAAAACTATTTCCTCTAGTTTAATTTCATAACTTCCTACCTGTTCCCACCCCCGGGTCTTCACACAGCTATGTAAATAACACATACATATTCTACATCTTTCCCCTTTTAAAGAAAGGATATGAATATAAAAATTAAGTGTAATATAGAACCAACAAGGAGTGCAGCATAGCAAGCAAAAATAACAAACTACAATATAAAACAAAAGATGCTGTGTAAAAGTCAGGGTGTGATAAAGTCTTGGAACTTTGGATTGGGTTTACACACCCTTCCAGATCGAGTGGGGCTTGCGAGTCTGAAACCCCTTGCCTGTTTCCATCATAATTTTGTTTGTGTGTTACACCCGTTGGTGAAAGTGTCAATAGGCACAGCAGCAGACAGCTGTGCTTGGTTTCCTGAAGTGATCATAGGTAGTAGGTAACGGCAGTTCCTTACATACAGTATCTCACAAAAGTGATTACACCCCTCACATATTTGTAAATATTTTATTATATCTTTTCATGTGACAACACTGAAGAAATTACATTTTGCTACAATGTAGTGAGTGTACAACTTGTATAACAGTGTAAATTTGCTGTCCCCTCAAAATAACTCAACACACAGCCATTAAATGTCTAAACAGCTGGCAACAAAAGTGAGTACACCCATAAGTGAAAACGTCCAAATTGGGCCCAATTAGCCATTTTCCCTCCCCGGTGTCATGTGACCCGTTAGCGCTACAAGGTCTCAGGTGTGAATGGGGAGCAGGTGTGTTAAATTTGGTGTTATCACTCTCTCTCTCTCTCTCATACTGGTCACTGGAAGTTCAACATGGCACCTCAAGGCAAAGAACTCTCTGAGGATCTGAAAAAAGAATTGTTGCTCTAAATAAAGGTGGCCTAGGCTATAACAAGATTTCCAAGACCCTGAAACTGAGCTGCAGCACAGTGGCCAGGACCATACAGCGATTTAACAGGACAGGTCCCACTCATAACAGGCCTCATCATGGTCGACCAATGGAGTTGAGTGCGGGTGCTCAACGTCATATCCAGAGGTTGTCTTTGGGAAATAGACGTATGAGTGCTGCCAGCATTGCTGCAGAGGTTTAAGTGGTGGGGGGGGGGTCAGCCTGTCAGTGTTCAGACCAAACGCGGCACACTGCATCAAATTGGTTTGCATGGCTGTCATCCCAGAAAGAAGCCTCTTCTAAAGATGATGCACAAGAAAGCCCGCAAACAGTTTGCTGAAGACAAGCTGACTAAGGACATGGATTACTGAAACCATGTCCTGTGGTCTGATGAGACCAAGATAAACGTATTTGGTTCAGATGGTGTCAAGCGTGCATGGCGGCAACCAGGTGAGGATACAAAGACAAGTGTGTCTTGCCTACAGTCAAGCACGGTGGTGGGAGTGTCATGGTCTGGGGCTGCATGAGTGCTGCCGAGGGAACCATGAATGCCAACATGTACTGTGACATGGTGAAGCAGAGCATGATCCCCTCCCTTCGCAGGGCAGTATTCCAACATAACAACCCAAAAACACACCTCCAAGACGACCACTGCCTTTCTAAAGAAGCTGAGGGTAAAGGTGATGGACTGGCCAAGCATGTCTCCAGACCTAAACTCTATTGAGCATCTGTGGGGCATCCCCAAATGGAAGGTGGAGGAGTGCAAGGTCTCTAACATCCACCAGCTCTGTGATGTCGTCATGGAGGAGTGGAAGAGGACTCCAGTGGCAACCTGTGAAGCTCTGGTGAACTCCATGCCCAAGAGGGTTAAGGCAGTGCTGGAAAATAATGGTGGCCACACAAAATATTGACACTTTGGGCCCAATTTGGACATTTTCACTTAGGGGTGTACTCACTTTTGTTGCTAGCAGTTTAGACATTTATGGCTGTGTGTTGAGTTATTTTGAGGGGACAGCAAATTTACACTGTTATACAAGCTGTACACTCACTACTTTACATTGTAGCAAAGGGTCATTTCTTCAGTGTTGTCACATGAAAAGATAATATATATAAAGAAATATTTACAAAAATGTGAGGGGTGTACCCACTTTTGTGAGATACTGTATATATAAAGTGCTGCGTAAATTGTTGGTGCTATACAAGTACCTGTAATAAAAACCTGTTCCAGCTTATTCTCTCACTAGGCAGTAAAGCCAGGGTCAGGATGATAGGCCTGGAGGCATCCTCATAGGTTCTCTGCAAACTAGAAATCTACCTTTTGTGCTTTTTTTTTTTATTTTAAACAACGTTGGCCTTTTAATTTTTTTTTTTAATAAAAAAACAAAACCTGGCCGATTAGTGTACTTGACATTTGTGGAATTCGCAAATCACAAATAATACAAACAGCTGCCAGGTCATCTGATCTGTATATAGGCTGTGCATTCTCCGGAGACAAAGATACAGTTTCTACTACTCCATAAATACCTCGCTCAGGAAGTCAGGGCAATGGGGTCATCATCTGTGGCTAAGAGGCTTTAAGAATACTTTCCCACTTCCATGCACATTAAAATTACCATGTGTTGGTGTAGTAGTGGTAGTGTAGTGAGAGACAATGAAAAGTACTTTCCAGCCTATACATGTTTTCAAGCGGTAGTAAACCACACCTTCAGAGCCGTGTTCCGTGGACTCCCATGTGCATGTGCGGGAATGACATAATTAAGCCTTGGCAGCCCGCAAACTCAGAAGAAAGACCGAGTGAAAATGGGAGCCTCTGCAGTTGCAAGAAGAATTTTTTTATTTTATATGAGTTTACTACCGCTTTATATTTTTTTCCTAAAATACTAAAACCTTATTAAAATAGATGCCTTATAACTACCAAGTAGTAGTCTAAGGCCAGCCATACACGGTGCAAATTTCTTTCCTGCAACCACTGGTTGCTGGAAAGAAATTTGCACAATTTCCCCACCAACACAGACAGCACTAACAGAGGGATCCCTCCTGGCCAAGCATGTCTCCAGACCTAAACCCTATTGAGCATCTGTGGCATTTTCAAACGGAAGGTGGAGGAGCGCAAGGTCTCTAACATTCACCAGCTCCGTGATGTCATCATGGAGGAGTGGAAGAGGACTCCAGTGGCAACATGTGAAGCTCTGGTGAACTCCATGCCCAAGAGGGTTAAGGCAGTGTTGGAAAATAATGGTGGCCACACATAATATTGACACTTTGGGCCCAATTTGGACATTTTCACTTAGGGGTGTACTCACTTTTGTTGTCAGCGGTTTAGACATTAATGGCTGTATATTGAGTTATTTTGAGGGGACAGAAAATTTACACTATCATACATCGTACACTCACTACTTTACATTGGAGCAAAGTGTCATTTCTTCAGTGTTGTCACATGAAAAGATATAATAAAATATTTACAAAAATGTGAGGGGTGTACTCACATGTGTGAGATATTGTGTGTGTATGTATATATATATATATATATATATATATATTGTATATATAATTTTTAATCTTTGATCTTAGTACATTTAACCCATAAGTTAGGAAAGATGTATTATATGTCAAACAATGAATAGTTGTTTAATTTTATTGCTCCTTTTTAGCCCATGTGTTTAAACTCTATAGTTGGAGCTATGTTATCGCATTCAGTAGTACAGTTCAAACTGCACTTTGGAGAGGTACTTACTGCATATTAGTAGCCCTTACCTACAGACATACCTTCAGTAGGGACAAATGGCAAAATGTGTCAAATGCATATTTAGTAATGTAGCGATATCCCCGTTGGAGTCACTGGAAAGAATCGGTCCCTTGTTCTTTGCCTCGACCTCCTCAAGAATCTCAGTCCCTCTGACAGGCTAAGTTGAATGTATAAACATGAAATGACACAACAAATCACTAAAAGTAAGACCTAGCAGTCAGCAGTAATACCTTGTCAAAGAAACAGGCACTAGTCAAGTCAATAAACACAAACTTATTATATTGGGCTCCATTCACCAGAATCACATGCAGTATTTAGGTGTTTTCCCAAATACCGCATGCGATCCTGAAAATGTCAATTCACTACTGTTTATTTGGTATTTACCGCATAAAGCAAAACCGCTCCGTAAATACCGCATAAAACAGGAAAAAAAATTAATTGCATGTGGTAAATAAGTAGTGGTCCGGGCATACGGTATTTAAGGAACAGACAGCTAACAACCAGTAAACAACCTGGTTATTAAGAAGCGAGTGGCCACCATGTCCTTAACAACCGATGAGTTATCAGAGTTCCCCGCTGACAGCTGAAAGTAAAAAAAAAATTGTCACCAATTAAAAAATTAGGCAAAAAACAGCATGCCCCCCCCCCCCAGAATCCATATCAGATCCTTATCCAAGCATGCAGCCTGGCAGGTCAGGAAAGGGAGAGGACTAGCGAGTGCCCCCCATCTCCTGAACCATACCAATCCACATGCCCTGAACATGGTACTTTTGGGCAGGAGGGGCTCTGCCCCCCCCAAAGCACCTTGCCCCCATGTTGATGGGAGCAAGGGCCTTTTCCCCACAACCCTGGCAGGTGGTTGTGGGGGTCTACGGGTGGGGGCTTATCGGAATCTGTCCCCCTGATCCTGGCCCCTACTTATTCACCAAAAAAAGAATAGTGTAAAGAAAGAAATTAGATAGCTTTTCACAAGTCCTTTATTTCAAAGCGATCAGGAGAGGGAAAGGACTGGACGGTCCGACGTACGAACCTATTCCTAGACTATACCTAAGACCCCCCCCCCCCGTACGACAAAAAACGGATTAAAAAATTAACCACTGTTAAAAAAAAA
>BLSH010098618.1:3306076-3319251 GCA_018402905.1 Glandirana rugosa | reverse complement strand
CAGTCCCTCTGACAGGCTAAGTTGAATGTATCAACATGAAATGACACAACAAATCACTAAAAGTAAGACCTAGCAGTCAGCAGTAATACCTTGTCAAAGAAACAGGCACTAGACAAGTCAATAAACACAAACTTATTATATTGGGCTCCATTCACCAGAATCACATGCAGTATTTAGGTGTTTTCCCAAATACCGCATGCGATCCTGAAAATGTCAATTCACTACTATTTATTTGGTATTTACCGCATAAAGCAAAACCGCTCCGTAAATACTGCATAAAACAGGAAAAAAAATTTAAAATAATTGCATGTGGTAAATAAGTAGTGGTCCGGGCATACGGTATTTAAGGAACAGACAGCTAACAACCAGTAAACAACCTGGTTATTAAGAAGCGAGTGGCCACCATGTCCTTAACAACCGATGAGTTATCAGCTATCAGCAGAGATCCCCGCTGACAGCTGAAAGTAAAAAAAAAATTGTCACCAATTAAAAAATCAGGCAAAAAAACAGCATGCCCCCCCCAGAATCCATAGCAGATCCTTATCCAAGCATGCAGCCTGGCAGGTCAGGAAAGGGAGAGGACTAGCGAGTGCCCCCCATCTCCTGAACCATACCAATCCACATGCCCTGAACATGGTACTTTTGGGCAGGAGGGGCTCTGCCCCCCCCAAAGCACCTTGCCCCCATGTTGATGGGAGCAAGGGCCTTTTCCCCACAACCCTGGCAGGTGGTTGTGGGGGTCTACGGGTGGGGGCTTATCGGAATCTGTCCCCCTGATCCTGGCCCCTACTTATTCACCAAAAAAAGAATAGTGTAAAGAAAGAAATTAGATAGCTTTTCACAAGTCCTTTATTTCAAAAATAAATAAAATGTCCCCCGGTTTAGATCTATCATCAATCACAATGCCCGCCACCACTGCCGACCTGAAGAAAAGAAGAAAAAAAAGTTCAGTTCCCACCAAAGGCTTCCGCCATCTGCCAGCTCCATCATCCGACAGTTCTTAAATAACTAAGAGGCGGGGCCACCCGGTGACATCCATGGGCGATCCCACCCCCTTGTGAAATCGTCAGCCAGGGGCCTGCTGGGTCAATTGAGCCACAAGGGGGCGGGGTCACTGCTGACAGCTGATGACTCATCGATTGTCAAGGACATGGTGGCTGCCTGCTCCTTAACAAGACCTATTTATTAATGCTAATTAATACACCGGCCACCACCAGGTGTTAAATTATTGCATGTTATCAATACTAAAATACTGCATGACTTCATAAAATAATCAATGCAGTATTTTAGTAGTTGTATTATCAAGTGGTTGAATCAACAATAGTAGTAACAACTTGTTGTGTGGAAAGGACTAAGCATAATATAACATTTGGGGGTGGGAGTGCTACTGTTTATGCTGATATGCTGGTCTGGACACTAAGGGGTTGATTTACTAAAGGCAAATAGACTGCGTACTTGAAAAAGTTGCTCCAGAACTTGAATGAACAGAATCTCTGCTAATTTCTATCATCCAATCATGTGCATTCAAAAATGCTGTTTTTTTTTATTTTCCTTGGATATTCTTTGTAAAGTAAAACGTTACCTTATTTACTGAGCTCTGGAGCAACTGCACTTGCAGAGTGCACAGTCTATTTGCCTTTAGTGAATCAACCCCTTGGTGTCCAGACCAACATATCAGCATAAACAGTACACAACCAAATTCAGAGTCTCTACTTCCAGAGTGCATTAATGGTGGTTATTCTAGGCCTAGACTGACTGGTATACACTGTCCATGGGAAAATTGTATTAAAAGAAAAAAAAAAAACGCAGGGACACGTAGGGTGATTTAGCAGGTGAGAGGACACTCTGGTCCTTCTCCGACAATGGTGTGGCCCAATCACTGTGGTCTGTGTTCTGCAGCAAAAGTGCCTCTCTCCTCTTGGCCTTAACGCTCAATCCCTCCATGTCCAGCCTGGCAACAGTCTGACCCGGATACAGATGTGCACTCCCCGAGTCCATGGCACCAAGATAGGGAAATTTTCCCTGGTAGTTCAGTAAAAGCCGTCTCACCACTTACCCTGATCATCAGTGCCTTCTGGGAACCTTAGAGTGCAGGGTCCACTGGCCCCACTGTATGGCTGCTGTCTTGAACTACAACTCCCATGGTTACCAGTGCTCTGCATAGAAGTCTATGGATTGACATGTCTATGGCTCTAACCCCTACTGGTTGGAAGTGATAGTGCAGCATATTTATTACAGTTGTGGGAAATTAGCTCATGTGGATCACCTTTCCTGGGAAAAAGATCCCGGGAAGACCAACGTTCTTAAAAGTCTGTCGGGTTGCCAGTTTTATTTAGAAAAAGGTTGCAAGTCATAAAATAAACAAAACATCAAAACAAAACCTTGCCGTCCAGCGCTAAACTACTACAGAGCAGGATACCTCTCTATACTGTGTCAGGCTTGTCCCTGGCACCTTCAAACAAACAAACACAAACCTTTTCTCTTGCAGTCCCTAGAGCAACCAGCTCCCATGGTGTAGCTCTCTCAGTGTAGTCATGCTGAGTCCCAGGCCAGAGCTCAACTGAGATCTCTTCCTGGTCATTAAATGCAGTTGAAGAGGGATTTGGGTGGACCAGAATCTCCAGGCTGGAACCAGCTATGGCCAGCAAAACCGGGGTGGAACTCCCACCAGTCCACTCCAAGTGAACACATGCGAGGCAACAAATATCCCCCGTCCACTATCGCACCTCGCATAACGTCACACAGTAGCCCCACACCTGGCCACAGTAATTTTTACGTTTATTTATTATTTGCAGCTGCAAAAATGCAAAAGTGCACTCCAACCTTTATAAAATGTAACACAATGCATACGAAACTGAAACCATATTCCATTTTCACCAGTCTTTCTTGTAGTGCCTTGAAGCCTATATATTTTTTTATTTTTAACTATAAAGGTATCACATTTCTGAGCTTCTGATTAACCTAACTAAATAAAAGGAATGCTTTTTGCTAAACCATATTGCAGCTAACAAGAGATTACAATCTTTTTTAGGGATTCAATCATTGTCTGCTGTATTAATTCTGGTACAAGTATGTTCGCTGGTTTCGTCATCTTTTCCATTGTTGGATTTATGGCACATGTGACAAAAAGACCTATAGCACAAGTGGCAGCTTCAGGTGTGTATATCCATACTGATTGGGCTAGCATTTCTATTGCTGGTAGACAGAGTGACATATAAGCCGGGGCACCAGAGATGGCAGTTGCTTCTAAGGGGCTCAAATGTCTACATCTACATCCATTCTCTTGGAGTAGAGTGGACATTGTGTGCAAGTTGGAGGAGGTTTTAGTAGTTGGTGAGGAGTGAAGAGGAGGCATCATGAGTTGCTGGTAGTGGGGTGGCTTGTTAGTAGTAGGTTAGATTGTTAGATACAGGAGGATGAGTCACAATGGTTGTGGATGTGAAGTCTACTCTAGAGCATTAGGTATTAGATTAAAGCTTAGGGGTCCAGGTTAATAGCTTTATTCAAGGATGAGGTATGCCAAGATATGCAATTGGTAGCAGAATTATTTAAAAAGGCAAACAGTAAAATAAGTAAAGTAACCAATGAGAATTATGTATTCCCTATGTGGCATTAAGAAGTGAAATCAGTTTTGGGGTGTTATACTTTATTCATTATCAATGTCTATGCACTAATTAAAAAAAAAACAAAGTCTGCTCTTAAAATTAACAATATCAGCCAACCGATTGTAAAAATGATACATGTATTTTTTCTTTAGGACCTGGATTAGCATTTTTGGCTTATCCAGAAGCTGTCACACAACTGCCGATTTCTCCATTATGGGCTATTCTCTTCTTTTCCATGTTGCTGATGCTTGGAATTGACAGTCAGGTATGTTTTCCTCCAAAATCATAACATTTGAAAGCACATATCTAGCTGTCATATGTTTTGAAATTTTGAATCTATTACAACAGATTATTTTTATGAATGTGCTAATGGTAACGAAAGGAAGAAATTGTAGTCAGTGGCCTGACAAGGGTAGCAGTGGTAACCTACGCTAGCCATAGCTACACTGATCTCTGTAGCTTAAGGCATTGTGGAGAAATTCATCTTCAAAATTCACAGAAGAAACTCTGTAGTCACCCAGGTTGTTATCTCAGCAGCTCAGATCATTCTATTCCTCCTACATGCAGTGACTTACTTGGACAACTTTATTGCTTCTGATGTGAAAGGCAGTTATAAAATCTTTATTTACAATATAGAATATTCTGGAGGTGTCTGTTGCTGTGTTGGACATGAAATTAGTCAGACGGATTCAGCAGAAATGAGCTGAAAATGGTGGCAAACATATCATGTGTATCAGCAGCTAAATTCAGGGATGCTTGACTCTTTTCAACCCTAGCTGAATTAACAGAAACATCATCATTAGACATGTGCACTGCCGAAAAATGTGTTCATTTTCTTTTCATTCGGTTATTTTTATGTTTTTTGGGTCATTCGTTATGATCAAAATTTGTTATGTCGAATAAATTCGTAACTTCTGAAAAATTAGAATTTCAAAATCCAAAAATTAGAAAATTCAAAAATTAGGAAATTCTAAAATCCAAAAATTCAGAAATTTGAAAATTCGAAAATCCAAAAATAGGAACGAAAATATGAAAATTCGAAAATCCGAAATAATAACTAACTAATAATAGCTAACTATTAAATTATAGGTACTGGAATTTCCTTTCAAATTTGGCTGTTAGTGAACATAACAAATACAAATTTATCCGAAGTTATGAATTATCTGAACTAATGAATGCCACATCTAAAGAAATGGAATGTAACAAATGAATGATAATAAATAATAATAAAAACATTTTATTATTATTATTTATTGTTATTAATTTGTTACAGTCCATTTGTTTAGCAGTCACTA
This sequence comes from Glandirana rugosa, assembly GCA_018402905.1. Lineage (NCBI taxonomy): Eukaryota > Metazoa > Chordata > Amphibia > Anura > Ranidae > Glandirana > Glandirana rugosa. The sequence goes on along the minus strand of BLSH010098618.1, from coordinate 3,314,351 downwards.
TTTTGGATAATTCGTAACTTTGGATAAATTCGCATTCGTTGCGTTCGCTAACAGCCAAATTTGAAAGGAGATTCCAATATCTATAATTTAATAGTTAGTAAAAGTTATTATTAGTTAGTTATTATTTCGAATTTTTGGGATTGCAAAAGTTCAGATTTTTGTTTTTATTTTCGGATTTTCATTCTTGTGAATCTTCGGATTTTCATTGTTATTTTCGGATTTTTGACTTTTCGGATTTTCAAATTTTAGAATTTCGGGAAAATTTGTTAAACAGGTTTTTGTTAATTTGAATATTTCCGAATGAATGAATTTGTCGAATTTTGTCTAAAAACAAATTCAGAACAAAACGAATTGCACATGTCTAATCATCATTATGTGTTTAACAGCTAAGTTTCTATGCTCATGATTTTATTATACTGTATGCGGCAGCTGTGTATATGGCAGCTGTTATTAATAAAGGGGAATGTTGTGAGGCTCTGTACCAGGGCTCTGAGCACTTTGGCTTCACTAAGAAAAGAGCAAAAAAAAAAAAAACAAGACAACACCGATGTCATCTCAAAATTCAACATAAGAAATCAGAGGCAGCAAATCAATGGTAATGGGTAATGGCATAAATAGAGGAAGTTGGGACTTTGTATGAAGCATGCGACCAATTGGCAACATGAACAGGCAGTGTCTGGCAGGTAGATAGTGTATATATATATCTCTTAAATAACATTATGCCGTGACCTATATATTGTATCATATCATAAAAGAAACCAGCTATATATAGAAATCCTTTATTATTAGTATCACATAGTCTCAACAACATAATGACAAATGAGTTCATAATATAAATATTTTAAAACATCAGATTCTGGGATCCATGTTCAAATGATATGTAAACACATCATAATCACATTGGTATAAGCCAGTAAAACATGATCAATAAAATCTCTAGTGACACTCAAAAAATGTATAATCATATTCGTATCAAAATATCTTGACGCGTTTCATGGATATGTTCCAGTCTTCAGGAGCAGGTACGAATTCAGTGTCTATAAGAATGTTGTAAAATTACTATGGGACTAACCATAGGAGAGGAAGAGGGAGAAAAAGGGGTTTTAAAGTAAAATAATACTGCTAAATCACCCACTCATACTTACAAGTAACCCAAGAGTCTGGGTGAGAGCCGTCGTGGGCTGGGGGCCGGCTGGGAGAGAAGCATCAGGTCCGCAACAAGACAATGGTACTATAAATTTCTGCAACAGAATAGAGGTTCTAACTAGAGAAAGCCATATTGACTTATACATATAGAAGTTTTAAGCAGCATGCATTACAAAGCTATATTAGATTTTATTGCTATAATGTAAATAGCATTTGAACCATTCACTGGGCCCCCTCCTAATATTGTCATGCATATACATAATGTATTTATTTAGTTTATTAACTGTGGTGTAGCTATTTATAATCCCTGTTTTTCGAGTTCTTCATCTAAAGGTGACCTAGACTCAAGTAATCCTAAACTTTAAACTATGTGAAATAATATAGCTGCTAAAGTAAAAATTCCCTGACAAAAAGGGAGGTTCACTTTATTGCCAGTCCCCTGCCCCTACCACCTCCAAAAGAAAAGGAAATTCAAAAAAATCTCCATTAGTGCATGGGCCAATTTTCTTCAGTGGGGAAAAAAAGCCTGTTATCAACATTGCAAATATACAGTAATGTATTATCGAATATTTACACTACATAAAGTAAGTGTTTACTGGGCTTAGTAAATAAGGTAAAGTTGTGTTCCCTGCAATTATCCAGTCAAAAAATCCTGTTTCTGAAACAGTACTCTGCTTTATGACTTGTATCTACAAGTAAGCCTATCATAAGGCTTACCTGTCGGTACATTGAATATCTCCTAAATGTGTGCCGTTTGGAGATATTCAAATTTTGTAGTGCATGTACGCTGCACTTTGAACGGACAACACACTGGAGTATGCAGTCCATTGAGAGTGCAGTGCCATGACCGTGACTCCCATGCACATGCCCAGGAGTGATGTCATTGCAGCCCAGCCACCATTCAAATGGCTGGGGAGCGCAAACCTGGAAGGAAGGCTGAGTGAAGATGGAAGCACCGACAGCGTGCCACTAGTGGGCTTTTTTTTAGGGTAAGTCTGTCACAATGTGCTAGCATGTGGTGCACATTATGACTTAAACCTCCTAGGGGCCCAAATTTTTCTTTTTATTGTCAGAATTCACAACCGCTTTAATTGTTCATCAAGGCACACATAATCAGTTGAATCTCAAATTGTTGGGTTATACTGCCACTTTTAGGAGGAATCGGGCACTGGAAAACAAAAAAGCCATTGGCCAGCCAAATTAAACCCCTCCCACTCCCATGACTCTTTGTTTTTTGCTAGTGTTTTAGGATTGACGTCTCTTGTTTTAGAAGAAAACTTCACCCATTTTTACTAATGTTTTTATTTTTTTCAAGACTATTTTTCCTACAATCAATAATCTTTGTAATGCTACTGAGCTAGGCTCTGTTTACAGCTATCCATTGGCTGATCCTTGATGCCACTTAGAGGTCATGCCCAGACCTGGCAGGACTAAGATTACGGGGTTAACCTGTAATGCTGCAGTTGGGCACTGGGCTCTGCTTGTGCTGCTCTGTTTAGACACCAAGCGCCCTGGTTTGTTAGTCACAGAGAGCTTTAGTGGTCCAGGGCATGATCATGATCCCTGAAGACTTCAGAGGGGCTATGCCTGCAATAGGGGTGAAGGCTATCCAGAATTGGACATATTTACTGGGTTTCAAATTTGGCACTATCCAAAATCTTGCTACTGTGCTTGTTAGCCAAAGAACACTACTCTGGCCCACTTCATGCTCTCAAATCTTTCAACCTCTCTGCAAAGACTATCAGATCTCCATGCTACACTGGCAAAGCTCCTAGTACAAGAAACCAATGCCATTGTTCCGGAAGCGTAAAGGTTTCAAGGTTTCTACTCAAACCTCTTCACTGTTTCACATGTTTCAATCAAGGTGCACTCTACTAGATCAGAGAGTACTTTCCAGTATCAAGCATTCATTTCTCAGATTTGCAAGATTTGGTCTTCTGTTCACACATTCTCTAAGTTTTACCAGATGGATGTGCAAGCATCAGTGAGCATAATTTGTTGTAGGCAGCTCTTTGGCTTATTACATTGCCCCCCCCCCCCTTTTTCCTCTGTTAGGCTGCTTTGGGATGTTCCAGTTATTCCAGACTTAACTGATCCTGTGTCCCTCGATGAACAATTAAGAAAATAGGATTTTTGTACTCACCATAAAATCATTTTCCTGGAGTTCATCAAAGGACACAGGTCCCATCCCCTCTGTGTTTATGATTCACTCCTAATATTGCTTTTTTTATAAAAAATGAGGCATCATGGGAAGGGGATAGTTGGCTGGTCAGTGTCCAGTACCCACTAAAGGCAGCATTATAATTCAGAAATCTCAGGTTCAACTGATGGCGTACCCCTTGATAAAATCATGTTTGAGTGAGTATTGGGTGAGTAGAAAAATCCTGATATTTTTTTTGCAATTACCTTTTCATAGAGATGGGTATTAAAAGTGAACACAGTTTCACCTTATTTAATAAGATCAGTGAACATTCACTTTACTGAGTGAACTATCAATACTGCTTGGTAAATCAGCCCTGATATGTTGCTTTGCATGTAAAGATCCTTGGCATCTTTCTGTTTCATGCTGTTTCATGAATGCTGTCTGGCCTTTTGCTGTGTAGTTGTCAAGTCATACAAAAGAATGTGGGTCACTGTATGCCTTAGGATATGGGAAAATCAGTGAGAAAAAGTAATTTATGTAAAGATGACTTCCGTATCTATCACTGTAAACATTGTGAAACCTTGTTGAAAGTGCCACGATTATAAATAGTTCATTGGTAAAAAGTCACTAATTTAGGTATTCACATTTAGCAATGTTGAAATTTACAGTGTGCACACCAATTGATTATTTTCCTATATCATATAGGTTTTTTTAAGAATTTTCATTTTGCCCAGTAGCTGCTAAACATGACATCTCTCATTAATCATTGTACTGATTACCCATGTTGCCTTTGGTAGCTTTTAGAATGTGTCTAAATGTATCATTTTTTCTGCTCTTGTTTTTACATTATATTATGCTCAGTACATAAGATCAGGTGTACAAGGGAATTCAGAATTATACGATTGTTCAAAAACGAAGTTGATGCCATGGTAACCTTACAGTGGATGTAAACCCGATTCATGAAATTTCAGCTGGGCACATATATCTGCAGTGTTTTTTTATCTCTCTTCAAAGCACTGAGTCCAGTGGCTTTTTCCTGCTCCGTTCATCTGTTATCAGCTTGATAACTTCTGACAAGTTCTCCATCACAGGAGATAAAAGCATCCTGAAATGTGTGTCAGGGAGGTTGCTATAAATAGATTAGCACAGAGCTGAACAATTCACAAAACAGCTCTGAGAGCGTCTGCCTATGTGGAGTGGGGGTGTGTGCCTTTCCTCCAATCAGCTGTCTTGGCTGTGTGTCCAGACTTCACACTCAATGCTGAGCAGGAAGAGAAGATCTCTAAACACTATCTGAAGTTTCTAAAGAATATATAAAGGTGAAGACAGCAGATATGCATGTAAAACTTATGTAAGGAGATTTGTTTCATCCCTGTGTATCATCTGAGGCTGTTCACTTCACTGAATACATGTGAGGGTTTACATCCACTTTAACCAAAAAGATAAAGGAAGCCAAGAAGAACAATAAGATGAGCTACAAGGCGCCTGTGATGATATCACATGTGAGACACGCAAAACTAGCACCATTTTCTTCAGACGACGCCATAACCTAACAAACACCCAGTGCTGAATACCTCACACACCCCCTCCTCCCTGTTCCATTTGGAATTCCAAAAAGCCACTTTAAAGAAATTCTTACCTTAGCTACATGAGCCAGGATGTCTGTTTCTGCTAGACTGCCTATAAAAACGACCGCGCTTCCGGGGCCTGGACAACATCCTCACCATTCCAAGTGGCCAAGCACATTCCAAGTGGCCAAGCACCATATCACTTATTTAGAACTTTGCATAGGGAGGGAACTCTCTTCCTTGTACACTTTAAACTACCCCCCTCTCATATCTAAAATTGTACAGTAGCTGGAAGCCTGGGCGGCCCTTCCTCTCTCACTCTTCAGCAGATGTCACCTTTTCAAAATGGTCTCATTTACAAGACTGCTCTACCGTCTGCAGACTATCCCACTGCCTCTTAAACATACGGATGTCCAAAAGATCCACGCGGCCCTGCTCTCCTTTGCTTGGCAGGGTAAAAGACGCAGGGTGGCCTTGCAGAAACTCTGTCTGCCGAAGAGTGAGGGAGGTGCAGGTCTACCCAATATCAGCTTCTATAATTTCTCTTGCCTCCTATGACAAGCACTAGAACTGGTTAACTGAAAATTCAAGATATTCTAACTACAAGCTAGAAGATGCACTGGTGTCATCCGTCAACCTCCAAGCAGTTATCCACTCCAAGCTGTCAGCCTTACCTGCCTCTCTAAGGACAAATTCACTCATCAGAGACGCCGCCATTGCATGGAGGTGAGAAAACTCCTGGGGCTGCCCTCCAACATCTCTCGCCTTCGGCCAATATCAGGCAAGCCCATGTTTCCCCCCTCTACAGATAGCAAAGCCTTTGCTCAGTGGTCTTCACAGGTCCTAAAGACTGTCTTCCAAGCTCTCAATCCTGCTCTGGGCTCCATCAAGCCCTTCTCTGAACTAGCAAATGTACACTCTCTACCGCCATCCAACATGTTCCACTACCTTCAACTCAAGAACTACATCAAAACCTGCCTCCCCCCGAGCCAACATTCTCTGCAATCCTTCTTTATTGATTTGCTAATAGCCAAGGGTCAGTACTCAATCTCAGAGATCTATTCCTATCTCTTCCAGCACCAAGTACTCATGCCCTTCCACCCCTGGGCAATGGCGTTGGACAGCCAGGAAGCACTGGCTCAAATACTTCAGGGTTACCAAAAAATCCGCTCTATAACAATCTCCGAAACATGGCGAGAGACTCAATTCAAAATAGCCCATCAGGCCTATCTCCCATTTTGCCACAGCTCAACAGACCCCTTTCTTTCCTCTTGCCCTTGGTGCTCCTCAACGAGACCTACTCTGCTCCATAGGCTGTGGAATTGCGCCAAGATATCTAATTTCTGGGACCAAGTCCTCACCTATATCACGAAGGTCTAGCAAATTGTATTACCAAAAAAACCAATGCTGTGTATTTTCAGCCACAACTCAACAGACTCCCCCTCCACTGCCCCCACCAGAGCCACAACCCCTCAGGGGGTCCACATATGCCTTATGACAGCTTGCAGAGCCATTATGCAAACCTGGATCAAACCAACTCCACCCCAAGTGGCTCAAGTGAAAACAGCTCTCCATGGCCTCCTTATTATTGAAAAGCTTGATACTATCACACAATACTTCAAATCCTCCAAACATTTCTTTGCGAGATGGCACAGCTACATGGAGCATTCTTTCACCTTCACTGAAATTCACCAACACATGGAACCTTTCCACTTCTCCAACTGGTATCTTTGGGTTGATATTGCTAACACCTTGGGCAGGCTTAAACTAGGAGGCCCCCCTGACCCCGCACCCTCCCAGCCTCTCCCCTCAACATTCCACAGGCTCTAGTATAGGAGCCCCAATCTCAGGACATTGGTAACTCAGACTCTTTAGGTGAGGTTAATGCATTTTACCTCCTTGGTATAATTCGATTGGCTTCCACTCCTTAGGCTTGCTCCCGAATCGGTTTGCTGAGATGACAACACTCCTTATAACCAGACATCCTCTTTTCTTCTTTTTATTGTTATGTTCTTTGACCATATTTCTTGTGTATTTGTTTTTATTGGCTTTAATCTAGACTTATTTTTGGTACTCATGGTTCATATTATAGCTGAGAACCAGGCCACATGGCTTCACCACTCCCTTCTAGGAAACCTACCAAGCATGGCATCAAAGGGGCTCAGAATTTACGAGGGTCATAAACAGGGACACATAGCACCGTGACCTCCCAGCGACCCCTACCTCATGCCTAAAACTTAAAGAAATATACCCACAGTTCATAACTCCAGATAGGAGTGTGACATATTAATAACACATGTATATCTGTATGCGGGAAGGCATACTGACTTAAACAAACTCAAATATCGATGTATTCACTTATAAAGGAACCCATGGATAGTTTATTCTCTTCCCAGGGTCACAGAAAGCGACAAGGCTGTCATGTTTAGACTTGTTGGAATGCAAAATTCATACTGTACTATAATTGATCAGTTTCAGGAATGCACCTCATACATATTGCCAAATATGAATATCGGTACAGAAATTGTATAACAGGGAGGGCCGTTATTACATGGTCCACCCCCCCGACAGCCCATGCGCCCTCCTTACCCATGTGAGTGGTCAGGGGCCTATGGCCCCACCCCTTGACTTCCAGAGAAAAGGGAATAGACACCTTATCACCTTACCTTACCATCAAAAAACAAACTTCCAAGAACCCATGGATTCATCATTGAGTCTCTGATTGATCACTGACATTTAAAAGCAAGTTACTTCTATTCTGCCGTATTTCTTTATTGCTGTATATTATGCCTCTTTGTAACATAATTTTTCTGTAAATATTTTACTGCACCAAACTTGACCTTTTCATTATTAAACCTTATTCTGAAAAGTGTTAATCTTGTCCATAAAGCTCTTAATGCAAGCTATCATGAATCTGTTCCTTTGAAGATCGCTACTGTTTAACCACTTCCCGACCGCGCTATAGACAAAAGACGTCCACAGCGCGGTCGGGTTATTCTGAATGGACGTCCATGGACGTCCTCCAGAATCTCGCTTCCCGCGCGCCCCCTGGGGCGCGCACACGGGAAGATCCATGACCGTCGGGTCCGGGGGACCCGACTGATCACGGATCGCGGTGAATGGCCGCTGTGAGCGGCCTTTCACCACGTGATCGCGCCGTCCAATGACGACGCGATCACATGTCAACAAGCCGGCGCTTCCGCCGGCTTTTCTCTCTCCTCTCTGCACCGATCGGTGCAGTGTGAGAGGAGAGAGGGGGAGGAAAGATGTGTGCAGTGCTGTGGGCAATGTGTAATGCCCACAGCACTGCTAAATGACAGCAACCCCACGCCCCACACCTACCTACCCCACCTACCGACCCACCCACAAACTACCTAGCACCCCAACGACAGTAAATCGTCACGACACCCGTAATGTG
>BLSH010098618.1:3259961-3286962 GCA_018402905.1 Glandirana rugosa | reverse complement strand
TTAGTTTTTACCTCCACCTACACCTCAACCTCCAACTCCACCGCCACTTTCACCGCCACCTCCTCCTCCTCCATCGGTTGTGACAAAAAAAAATAAAAACAAGTTCTTTACTTGACGACCGACGTTTACAACAAAAATCTTAAAAAAAAAAATTTGGTCGATACATCTACGTGAAAAATTAAAACACTTTCTTTGTTATTAGACAGGGAAATTCGTTGTCATCCTTGGTGAGGGATATCTTGAACCTCTACTAAAATCTAAGATTTTAGTAGAGGTCATCTCCAAGTTCTATAGGGAGTGGTTCCTACTGTTGCTTAAAGGGACAGATTATTGTTTCTTTCACAAAATTAAAAAGTGCATCTACATAGCTGGTTTAAAAAAAAAAATTCTAAAAACAACATTTGCAGCCAGCAGTTCATTTCTTGAACAAAAATAAAAAAAAACAGTGTTGGCTACCTCCTCCTCCTCCACCGCCACTTTCACCGCCACCTCAACCTCCAACTCCACATCCACCTCCATTTTTGATTTTTTTATGTGATTTTAGCTTAAAAATTATTTGAAGTTATTTCCCTATCCCCATTTCTTTGTAGGGCACTTGACCAACCCTTACCCCCATTTTCCTTCCTTTTGCAGACCTCTAGGACTTTCCAGGACTTTGTTACAGCCATTTTTGTGCCTAAAAGTTTGGGTCCCCATTGATTTCAATGGGGTCCGGGGTCCAGGTCAAAGTTCGGATCAAGTCCGGACCCGAACCCGGACTTTGTTCGTAAGTTCGGCGAACCTGGCGAACCCAGACTTCCAGAGGTTCGATCAACTCTAATCTTGATTATATTTAAGACTTTCTCCCAATATAAGTGGATCGTTGGACATGTGTTCCTTCACCCCCACATTCTCTCCAACACTCCAATGCCTGCACTGGATTGATCTTATGTAGTTTTGAAGGAACATAATACCACCTAGTGAACAGTTTGTAGTTCATTTTTTTATCCTCATGTCTATTGTGGTACAGTGTACATGATCTATAACCTTACGTTTTAGGATTTCTGAGTTAGGATAATTTAGTTCATGCTCCCATCCATTCACGAAACATATAGCTCCAGGGTCCGGGGATGACATCAATACCCTGTAAATGTTAGAAATACCATTTCTGATTATCCCCCCAATCTATGAGTCTCTCCATTCGGTTGAGACCACGGATTGAGTGGAGTGGTCTCGGCAGAGAGTCCATGAAATGCTGCAGTTGTTTAATTATTTTATGAACGTTGTCTTGGTTTTTATTGTGATGTATTGTATTTGTAAATCTATTTTCTAAAAATGAATAAAAAGAATTTAAACACATAAATTCCTACATATAGTCGCACTATGGCGAATAACATAACCAACCCCTAACAGGATATCAAATCACTGCAGCAAAATAAAAAGGAGTTTGTAGATTTGGAGGAGGCTTTTGAATTTTTTTACACATGATTTGACGATTGAAGTAAACTTCACCTTATTCCATGGGCTAAGTGACCCTTTACTATACAATGTTTTAACTCTTCACTCTTCCAGTAAATCAACCCCCTGCCTCTTTTAATTCTGGAGTGTATTTTTCTTGCTGTCCTCTTTTTCTGCTCTCTAATACAATCAGATGAGGATTTTATAGAAAATATATGTTGGTCTGCTGTCTGTCAACACTTTGCTACACTACTCTATAATCACCTTTTACAATGTGCCTTGTGGAAGGAGAATGTTCACTTGATTTAAGAACAAAGCTCCCTCCTGTTTTATTTACATGAATTCCTTTATGTAAACACTACATCCACATCTCATTCTGATGAATCGAGTGAGATTAAAAGAACCCAAAATTGCTGTGCTTATTTGTATTCATTTATTCTACAACGGCTGTGCTGTTTAACTATTAAGAAGAGAACTCAGGAAAGTAGAATAAGTAATGATATGCTTGTCTATAGACAATGTTATGTAGCGTGGGCCTTTCATTCAGTATGTCTTGGTTCTATGTAATGCATAATTTCACATTGGTTTGCTGCCATTAGGGACTGCTTGTATCTAAAGCTCTGAGATCATAGATTGGCTAAGTATCAAAACCGATGTTTTATCTAATATTGAGTATATTTTTTGCATTAAAACTCTTGTGTGGTTGTATTGGATATAGCAGTTTCATCACAAACGAATTGACCATTCTCAAAAAGTGTTCATTCCTGAAAAACAGTTATATGTTATCCTTGACCACAACTTAAACCTAAACCTCAAATTGGTCCCTAGACCCTTGCGCCTGACCCCCAAACCCCAACTTAACCCTTTAAATTTAAAACTTAAGCTATATATAAACCCTCAACAACCCATTCAGTTTAAAATAGAAAGGAAAGGCAAAACATTTGTGTATATATATCCACTTGCCATCAAATCATGTAGCTAGTAAATCATTTGATTTCAAGTGGTTGTACCGGCGTGATGCCGCCGTCGGAGTGGCTAACTAGCTGCTCGATTGCTATGACAAGCAGCCGAAGGAGATGCCTTCCACAGCTCTCTCAGGCTCTCCCATCCCACTGGGATCTCTATTCTCATTGAGTAAGGAGATCAGAGAATGGCTGTGCAGGCAGATGGGGAGCATTTCTAGTGTGGTCTGTTTTTGATAGGAAAGCAGAGGGACTGACAAGAACACCAGGTATTGCAAATAAAACAAGATATTTTTTATACAAGTACATGGTTCAGCAGACACATATAATGAATATGGCATGTTGGGTTTATATATTCTTTACCGTAGAACCGAAATCATATATTTTTTTTTAAAGGGCCCTCATTTCCCTAATCAACATTTTAAAGTTTAAAAAATAAAGACCGTAGAGCAAAAGCTTCTATGGTGTCATCCTGTAGATCTCTTGCATACCTGCTACAATTACCTTACTCTCCCTAAGTCAGGTACATAGAAATGAATGGGCAACTGGTGCATCAATCAATGGACAGATTGCTATCTTCAACAAGGCATGGTAAGGCAACCGGGTCCACTATCGATCTGCTGCCTGCCAGAATAGAAGTTTCTGAGGACTGCATAGCATTGCTTAGTTTTTATTTTCTTCTTTTTTGTACTGTAGGCTGGATGGGAAAGGGATGGCAAAAAAATGTGGTTTCAATTTCAGATTCACTTTAACTTGAACTTAACCCTAGAACCTACCAACAAAGTATGCCGCATACCTTTAAATATAGCAAAGTCTACCTCTCCGTAACTTTCTGGAAGGATACATTCCTGGCATGCCATAGTATGCAGCAACAGTATCATTTTTAGAAAAGCTCCACCTGTCATCATTTAAGCCATCCTTGATCTCCAGTAAGTGACTTTGCTTAGGCTGAGATGATTTCATCAGTGTGCTGCAGGCAGGAGGAATCATTCTCATCTTCCTTCCCTTTGTCATCAGATTGCAACAATGTAACTTTGTAGCAAATCGCAAGGTGAAAGGCTGCAGTAGGGGCTGATCTACATTTGTGAGCACAGAACCGAACTGCACAACTACCGGGATTTATATGATATTGTGTCATCTCTGAGTCAACATCCCAGTCCAGGTGCTGACTCTATGATGCCTGAACAAAGTTGACACTGTCCTTCTGGAGAGAAAAGCAGATGAGGGCATTGTCAGGGGTAGTACTGTACTCTATGTGAGAGGTAATACCTGTAAGTGTTACATTTACGCAATACTTAGGATGTATGACCTTAAACTGATTTTAAACCTCTGAGATTAAAAATGAATAAAGTATATCCTTCTACAATAATGCACAAAGTGTGATCTCAACACTATTAAAAAAACCCCACTGTATGATCACAAATCTGCTCCTCTAAAGATTAAAAACAAGTATCCAGCAGCCTTTACCCAAAATAGCAGCCGCTTAAAAGTATGAAGCAATAAAAATGTAATTATATCCACAGGACATAAGCAGCGCTAACTTACAATGACCATATCCAAACTAAGCAAATATGCATGAATAAAAGGCTAACATAAAATACATAGTTCAACCATCACATTGAAGATGAATAGCCCGCACTCAGTGATAAGTGAAAGTCCATGAAGATACACGAGAAAGTTACATGTTTTCCTCTATAATGCAATGCTCTTGGGAGTTGTTAATCACAAAACTATTCCACCACCATACACCAGAATGCATGTTCACCTGGTGTATGGTGGTGGAATAGTTTCGTGATTAACAACTACCAAGAGCATTGCATTATAGAGGAGAACATGTAACTTTCTTGTGTATTTTCATGGACTTTCACTTATCACTGAGTGTGGGCTATTCATCTTCAATGTGATGGTTGAACTATGTATTTTATGTTAGCCTTTCATTCATGCATATTTGCTTAGTTTGGATACGGTCATTGTAAGTTAGCGCTGCTTATGTCCTGTGGATATAACGACATATCCTTCTACAGTGTGCACTTGCTTCAATCCAAAGAACTTAGTGTAATTTCTTTCTGTTGTCTACTTCCTCTGCAATCTGCATGAGTCACTTCTGAAAGGTTATGCTGACTCCAAGGGATCCAGGGAGACAGGAGGGAGGGCTCCAGTACACAGTCTCAGTTGTGCATTTCCCCTATGAGACTGTATAGAGGATGGGAGTGTTCATTCCCTCCACTCAGGTCTCAGATTACCTTCAGTTCTCTGCTATGCTGTGTGGTGTGTGACATCAAATCTCTGCCCCTCCCTTCTGACAATCAGAAATGCTGTCCCCTTTGAATGGATGTGGATAAGAGATAGCTACAGATAAACAGGTATAACTTATGTAGGAGGATTGTCCCATCTCTGTGTATCAAATGAGGCTAATCCCTTCACAGGGTATATGTAAGGGTTTACAAACATTTTATTATAAAAAAAAATCAAGACTTCAGCTCAACAGGTATTTTCTATGGTTGTGAACTGGTTTTGACTTTCTCGATGGGCTTCGAAATCCTGGCTGTAGAGATAAAGCATCCACCCTTGTTGAAGTCTTTGAAAACCATTGGACTTCACATGTTTTCATTATGATGAGTGATGTTTTTGCAAATGGATGTTACTGATGATTGTAGTTACAGTACTTTTTTTTATAAAAAAGTATTTTGTGAAAAAATATGAAAAATATAGCTGATGTTATGTATATTTTAGGGACATATAAATATCTGATGACTTACCATTCTTTTGCAGTTCTGTACTGTTGAAGGATTCATAACAGCTCTTGTAGATGAATTTCCAAAGCTGTTGCGCACTCGAAGAGAAATATTTATAGCTATTGTCTGTGTGGTGTCTTATCTTGTTGGGTTGTCAAACATAACTCAGGTACGTACACATAAACCCGAAAATCTACTTTATCAATGCTTCCTTCCTTTTGATTCACTCTTTCCTACTTTGTAAATATGCTATTTACGGTACTGCCATGCCGCTGGCCACCTGGGGGGGGTTGTTTGCCACCCCCCAAAAAAAAAAAAAACACCAGCTGCCACTGCTGTATATGAATCTAATCCTAAAAGACATTTACGTTTACATGCTGCATGTGAGCTGCGCTGTATACAGCGGGAGGCTGCAATCAATTTTTTGAGATTCCATTCGTTTACTGGCTGTAGCAGCAGGAAGAATGTTCATATATTTTTTGCACTACATCATGCAGAGAAACCATAAAATACAGTTTAAATAAATATACACTGATCAGCCATAATTTTATGACCACCCATTCAATATTGAGTAGGTCACCCTTTTGCCACCAAAATAGCTCAATTTGCCACCAAAACAGCCCTGACCCAAGGCATGAAAACCTTTAGACCTCTGCAGGTATTTTGTGGTATTTGGCACCAAGGCTTCAGTAGCAGGTTCTTTAAGTTCTGTAAGTTGCACGGTGGGGCCTCAATGGAGTGGACCTGTTTTGCCAGCACATCCCAACTTTTAGATGCCACTGTAATGAGATAATAAATTCACTTACCCTGTCTGTGGTCAAAAATATATGGTTGATCTGTGTAAATACACAGCTCAGTATAATGCAATACACTTTCTTGTGTCTTGAATTGGGCGCACTAGCCATATGGTTGGAATGATCTTAACATGCTCTGTTTAAGAGGTCTTTTTTTATAAGAAATTTTATTGGACATAGAAAACTGAGCAGTGCTAAAGATCTACTCATATCAAACAAATCTAAACCCAACCTAGTGTGGTAAATTTATTTTGTTTTACAATGAGGCATAGGTTTGGCAATACAAACCCTTAAAACCTATGCATTGCAGTAACCTGCATGTTACTGCAATGCATGTCAAATGTGTGTCCGCCATGTCCTGTGAATCACTTTAAGAAAAAAAGGTGCATGTGGGATTTTTTTTCATCTGGTGTGTTAATGCCACACACCAGAATAGAGAGTTTTGAAGTGGGCAACAAAAATGTTAGTTTTGCACAGTATTGAGAATAGTTGAAATGTATGTAATGTTTTTATTTCTGTCTGTGAACCCATTGGGGAGACTTTCCTCACTACCTGTTTCTGTAATAATGTACAAGAAATGAGGATGTGGTAGAACAGGAAGGCACGAACAACAATAAAAACATTAGACATTTTAACTCTTCTCCATTGCACTAAAATGTGTCTTTGGCTGTTTCTCTATTGGAGAGATTTTCCATTACTCCCTGTCCCGAAAGGAAATGAGGGGGAAACCCATAATAGGTATCCAAATGACAAATTGTCTGTAAAGAACATTATAATTCATTAGCAGTTTTAATTCGGAGGAGCAATTTTTGTGTCTTGGACATAAATTTATAACCCCCCCTCCCCATGCCTAAAAAAAAAAAAAGGCCCATAGACCTCATTTCTACAGTATCTAGTCCTTTCCGTTGATTACATTTCCTCAAACCCCACCGATAAAGTATAATAACTAAAAAATGAGATGTACTTGCCAGTTTCATGCATACATTTCAAAGTCATAAGTTAATATTATGCTCCTTATCGTACTTAGAGGAAAGCGCCAGTATAAGATGCATAACATCCAGAATATATTTTATTATAATGATGTGTGGACTAAAGAAACCAATGTAAATTTACACAATCCATAAACAATAATTTTTTTAATTAAATATAATAGGTTATATGAATAGTAAGTATTTTACAGAAAACCATATACGCATAAAACATAATTCCTATCAGTTCTCAGGAAAGTGGTTCAGCGCCCCACGTTTCTATTGTTTTCTAATGTGTACCTTGTCATCTCTATGACCGGGTCTACTAAGCCAAATTCCTTTCTGAACCATAACCCTTGCAGTGACACTATATATTTCTTAGGGCTTGTCATCAGCATATTACTCTTGCATATTCTAATATGGAGGCTATAGCTAAACATGACATTTTAGATGCTGAATCTCAGGCAATCTATTCAAGGTTTTTTTATGCTATCGTCCCTTTCAGAATAATAAAAGGAACTTTTCACAATGTCCTTATGCAAAGAAGTATCAGTTTTAAAAGAAAAAAACAATATTGCTGAATGGAATTTGAAAACTTAAAACAAATTGCAGGTTGTGGGGAAATACTGACAGTTCTTAGCAAGGACACTTTGACACCCAAGACCAAGTCATTGTGCTTTAATGTTCATAAGGTTGCACTTCTAAATAGTATACTGTGGTCCTTTATAAATGCTACTAAAGGAAAAGTGTAATATTTATAACATATGTTGTGTTTTTCTTAGGGTGGCATTTATGTGTTCAAACTTTTTGACTATTATTCGGCCAGTGGAATGAGTCTTCTGTTTCTGGTGTTTTTCGAGTGTATCTCAATATCCTGGTGTTACGGTAAGATTACGGTGTTTTTATACTAACGATTAAAAACAATTTTGCAGCACAAATAATTTTATGAATGGAGAACAAATAAAAAATATATTACAAAATCCCTTATTTCTGGCTGGGTAATTGTTTTGGATATTATGTGTGAAATCTGATATTGCAGCTTGTCCAGAAACGTATCTTGGCTTTACCAGGCTTTGGTAGCGTACTGCTAGTGCATTGTTAATGCTGATGATTTCAGCATGCTGTTAGTGGTGATGTATGTGCGTTTTTGTACTCAATTACACTGGGAAATGTCTGTTGATGTCCACTTCCACCAATGCCATCAGAAACCTAAATAGTTATAATACAGATGTTCAGAGACACACATGATCAGTGGTAGGTAGGAACAAATGAATAGTAAATATTTTCTCCGTTAATAGATGGGGCCACAGCTGTAACAACTATTGGGGGACATTTAGCATCACTAATAAAAAGGTTAGGGATTGTGACTTGATCACTGGCTTAAAGCAGAGTTGCGGCCGAAATATGACTTTTAAGATAAAAATACCCCTAGAATACTCATGCCTCGTGCAATGTAACAAAGGTATGCTGTACACTATGCCCAGTTTTCTATTTGCGCAGCATTGTTTTCTTACTTTGTGAAGTTCCTGCACAGCGCTGCCATCTCCAGTGTGGGCATCTGAAGCCGCAGTGTCCTTCTTTCTGTATTCCGGCATGCTGGCTACCCAACATGCACCTGCCGATCTCGTGCATGTGCGGTGGAATCTTGGTCAACTCGACATGGCATGGCTCCAGTAACATTTAACATTGGCTTCTATGGGAAATCTTGGTCAGCTTGACATGGCACTGTAGCAGTGCCATGTCAATCTGACCAATATTTCCTATTTAAGCCAATGTTAAATGTTACTGGAGCTGTCCATGTCTAGCTGACCAAGATTTTCCATAGACACCAATGTTAAATGTTATGGGAGCAGTGCCATTTTAAGCTGACCAAGATCTCCCAGGAGCCAATGCAAAGGCGGAAATAATGTATGGAGCCACAACCCCTAAAGGACAAAGTGAAGTTAGATATAGGCATAAATCAGGTAAGTGAACAGAAAAAAATTGCCAATTCATTTTAAGGATGCACATTAGTGCTACATGGTGAGGAATGAAAAATGTGGAAGTGGTGGAACTCCACTTTAAAATGGTTTTGGATGAGGTTTATTTAAATGCTTTCTTTTTCAAGTTTAAAACATTTTTGACTAATGTTTTAATTTTTTTTCCACTTTATGTGCACAATGTTTGCTTTACAAATAAATGTTTACTACATGAAAAAGAATTCCTAGAGCCATGGGATAGCTAAGGAGAGCAGCAATCATGTGTTTTCAGGCAGCGGAGAGAGATGAGTCACTGCTCTGTGTGTACATTTAAACTAAGCCCTGTAAACAGTAGGCTAATTCATTAAAAGTGTTAAAACCTGTAAAAGAGGAGCATTAAGGCTTCATCTGCTTGTACAAAAAAGAAAATACAAATGTGAACAAGCAATTTCCTGTTAACATGGCTAAAACATATTTATTTATTTATTTATGTTAAAGCCCAATTAAAGTCTTTTGTGTTTTGTTTTTTCTACTTATAATCATGTACTCCAATGTTATAATGTAATTGATTTTTGCTTAGAAATGTCTTAAATTATCCTTTTCTTTAATTGATAATGCTCCTTCCTGCCCTCACTCTCCATTGCTCTACAGTATGTGCACAGTTTTGTAAGAGCTACATCTCTTAGCACAAGTGCCCTTACATAGCCTTGCACTGTAGAAAGAGAAAAATGGAAGAAATGGTGTCTGGCTAGGTTGTCTACTAAGTGCTGATTACTGAGAGCACTTGGTCTTACTCTGGAGTCTGTTGGACTACACAGTCAAATGTAAACTTCCAGCACAACTAGCAAAAAGAGGTTAGAAATTTGACATTTCAGCACTTAGAAATTGCAGGAACACCCGCCATTCAAACCACATGTACCAAGGCCACTGTGCACCCTAAGCTGGAAGGATCAAGCCATGCAGCCCTCCTCAGATCAGGGAATCCAGTACTGTATAAACAGCAAGAGACAAAGAGGGTGCAAACGCCTCGTGCTTCATCTCCAGCACTTTATTAAAGGATAAAAGAAAATATATTGTACTCAAAAGCCAAATACGAATAATGGCATAACATAAAGCATAGAATCCAGAATGGCATGCATACATTTGTTGAATTCGGAGAGCGAACTTCTGGATTCTGTGTTTTATGTTATCCACTTGACCTCCGGAAGATTTACCCCCTTTCATGACCAGAACATTTTTTACAATGAGGCACTGCGTTATTTTAACTGACAATTGCATGGTCATGCAATACTGCAACCAAATGAAATGTATATAATTTTTTCCCACAAATAAAGCTTTCTTTTTGTGATATTTGATCACAACTGTTTTTTTTTTAATTTTTTGTGCTATAAAGAAAAAAAAGATTATAAACTATAAAACATATCCAATAAAAAAGCAACTGCACTTTGCAAAGCGCACAGTCTATTTGCCTTTAGTAAATCAATCCCTATGTGTGGTGCTTTCATTAAGGGATGTAATGGATCTTTTTTTCCTTTGCAGGGAAAGAAAAACCCTCACATCTCCACTCTCAGTTCTGCATTGTTTACATATGCAGAGCTCCACCCAGCCTCTCTCCTCGACGATCAGCGAGTGCCAGTGGACACCCATTGGGCGGCACTCACTGGTCGGCTTTTGCTGTAACTAATCACACACACACGCCCCCCTACCCAGAAGTGCAGAATCACATATATATGGGTGATTCTGCCCTGCCCTGTAGCAGTGAATCTTCTAAAGGGTGGTTGGCAAGTGGCTATTCCATCATTCATATTTGGCTTGTGAGTTCAATATGTTTTATTTTATCGTTTAATAAAGTGCTGGAGATAATACACTAGGCATTTGCACCCTCTTTGTCTCTTGTTGTTTCTTGCACAACTGTTTTAAAAGGAAAGTAGAGATAAGACCATGAAATTGGAAGTTGTTAGCACAATGTCTGTCTGACTACATATCTATTCCTGTGACTATAAATACTCTATAGAATTCCTTCAAAAGCTCCAGATATTTTTTATTACTATTATTATTTTGTTATAGATTTTAATTGGGGTTTTAGATCAAGAAATGGAACAACATAAAAATAAGGGGCATTTAAACCTAATAAAGGAGTATAGCCATTTACGTCACTTTAGCTTCACAGATGACTACAGTTCCTTTGAATAGGATTACAATACTATAATTAAAAATATCTTGTTAAAAAAGGTGATCACAGGGATATTTTCCAAGGAATTGGAAGTCTTTAGTAAATGCAGGTTTTAATACAAAAGTTAGATCTTACTTGTTTCCTGTGATTCCTAATCATAGAGCAATAGCTGCAGTATATGCATTGGACTTTAAATTCTACTACCTGGCTTATTAAATAAGACAAGAGCAATGTAGTATTAATCATCTGAAATTTTGTTGATATGGGTTACTTCCTAGTGTACAGTATAACATCATTGGATTTGTCACTGTCCCATATATGCCCCTGAATAAATCAAGAGTTTTTGTGGCCTGTATTTTATCCTACACAAAAAAATGTATTATTTAAGTTTCCAAATCATATGCTTTTCTGCTTATTTTTAAGTGTTATGATTATCTTTATCATTAAAAGTACTATTGATTTTAAGGCATGATATGATATGTAAATTTAATGATAAATTCAATATTAAAAACGAAATAATTGTTTTTGTTGGGCTATGGAAAAATATGCATGCTACTTATAAAAATGTATAAAAACGACTTAAACTATGCTTAAAGTAGAACAGTAGCCAAGCTATGGATATTTAAATTGTCTACTTATTATTAAGAATCAGTAGACTTTATGACCTCTGTAGCCACAGGTACTGTGCAATTGATACACAATGTTCACAAGAGAATCAATAAAGGTTAATTCAGGTCTCATGCCATGTCAGTTGAGGATGAATTACCACATATTGAGTTTGATTTACTAAAGGCAAATAGGCTGTTCAACTGGCATAGCAGTTGGAGAGTACAAAATCAGACTCACTTCTGCATAGTAACCAATCAGCTTTCAGGTGTTATTGCAAAAGCCCAATTGGACAAGCTGAGCTTAGACACTGATTGGTTTCTATACAGAAGTGAGCCTAATTTTGCACTCTCCAGCTTTAGTAAATAAACCCTCTTGCAAGGAAATTTTCCCGTAAGTTAGTGAATGAGGTGATGAACTGCCGACTTCCATTTTCCAAACACCTTTAAGCAAAAATACTGAAATACTGTTTTTTTTTTCTTTTAATTTTTCCTTGCAAGTTGAAAATTCCTATGCAAAGTGAACAGCCTACTTGCCTTTAGTAAATCAATCCCAGTGTCTCAGGTTCATGTACATTATTTTGCATGTGATGTAAATTGTATTCATTTTGAATGGGCTGCCAATGCGCCACAACCCAGACAGAAAGATTTTAATTTCAACACATCGCACAGAAAAGCAAATTAAGGTGATGGCAAAATGAATGAAATGGCCACACCATGGATTGTGCATCACTATGCACTGCTGTAATATATGGCTGTATATATAGGTGTGAAGGTGGCCTTTAAGCGTACTTACCGCTCATTAAAACAGAACTAAAACCCAGTGGTGGCTGCTGCTCCATCAGTTGGGGAGGGGCGGCAGACAGACCTGACACCCCCTCCTCACTCCAGCCCACACTGCAACCACCCCCCACCCCCACCCCCTCATTGCCAGCTTAATCACCCTGTGCTAACAGGCAGCAGCGGGTTCCCCCCACAGTCTATCCGTGTTCAAGAATGCGTCTCTTCTATATCCCGGGATGCGTATCCTCAGTGTCCTGGGATGCATCTCCTTCGTGTCCCAGGATGCGTCTCCTCGGCCATAAGTCTCTTCCTCATAGGCCAATAGGATGGCTTTTCTTTTTGGCCAATTGGGAAATGGGTCTCATGACATGCTTCCTGATTGGCCAGGAGGAGAATCAGTGTGATAATAGCGAATATTCATTCGCTATTGTCACACAACTGGGTGGGCTCAGGGCTCAGTGCTCTGCGTCTGAGCCTACCCTTTTTTGAAGCCTATTAGAGCCTCTGGCTCTAATCATGTGCTTCAAAAAAACACCCCACCCCCCATTGGAATCCATGCATCTGGCGCCCTGTATGTACATCAAGGGGTCAGATGCATAGATAGGGGGGCGGCGCCCGTGCACCCCTAATGGATGGGTCGCAACTGCTAAAACCTCTTATCCCCCTATTTTTCAATGACATTGCCATTTTAGTCTGTATTTGGATCTGTAGTTTCCCTTGTGCTGAACACATGGCCAGCTATGAAAGAGCCATTTGAGGGCTTGAAAGATCATTTGAGAGCTGATATAAGTACACTGGCAATTGTCACAGTCTTCACAGGAGGAAAGCCTTGCCTGTAGCATACACAGTGTATGTGCTACTAGGCACAATATAAGTGAAAATACTGAATAAACCAACAGTTAAATCAAAGGGTTTAGTCCTGCTTAATGTTCCTAGCCTGGCCACAATTCTACTTTGAAGATTTGTATGAAGGTTCAGTATGAAAGTATAAGAACAAATTGTTTTTTTTTTTTAAATGGTAGACTGGAAAGTAGAAAACATGAAATGGTGGTTTTCATTGTAATGGCATTGGCATGTTATACATATTTATGTTGATCCAGTTTGGACCAATGTGGCTATATAAATGGCATATATGGCCATAAACTGCTGGAAGCTGGAAATCAGCTTCAGTGATCTCCACTTGCTTCCGGGTCCCTTGCTCAGCCATTAATAGATTGTGGAATACAGATCAGTCCTATTGACTGGAATGTTTGTATAGCTTCCTATAAGCTTTCCTGGAATTTTGTTTTGTTGTCACCCCATAGCATTTAATTATTAGATTTTTGTGGACCATTGTAGGTTATTTTTGGCTCTTTTGGAACCTTGTACTGCATGTTAAATTTTTGTCTCTTGTGTAAGATGAATGTATCCTTTATTCTCTAAATCACAGGCTTTGATAATTCCCTACTTTTATACTGCATAATTTCTAGCCTTGATCCCGGAGGAGGAAAGATTATGTTGGGCAATTTAAAAGAGAACTACAGGCATCAGTTTTAGTAGATGCTGGAAAGTAAACCCACCTGACAATTTTTCTACCTCCTATGGATTTTGTTGATGAAAACTCTGCACTTCAATTCCTGGGTCTACACCCCTGCTGTAACCCTATGGGAGGTTCTAACCTTCCCTGCTGGAATTTTTAGTGATTTTATAGCATGGAGAATAGAATAGGAAGGCTGGAACATGCAAAAACTCCTATGTGGACAGGTATAGAGTCTGGAATTACAGAACGATGATCTCTCTGAGTATCCATGCCTTTAAAGAAGTCAGTGACTGATCCATTCCATCATGCTTCATTTATAACTATAATAACATTTTTAACATTGAACAAACATAATATTTCAGTATTTTGGGTCTGACCTTTACATAAATTGTGACATAAAGGGTACTAACTATGTATATTTTCAAATAAATGAAAGTAGGAGTTAGGTCTAGAACTAACTAAGCCTAAAACCCCTCCCACTCCCACTGCTCCCTCTCACCCCCTGTCTAAAACCTATACTAACAACACTTAAAGGGAAATTCCAGTCAAATGCTAACTAACCCTAAATCTTCTCCCACCCCCATTCTAAGACTATTCTATCTACCCTAAAAGAAAAGATGTCTGTACTTACTTATTTTGAAGGCACTCTGGTCCATCACATGATCGGGTCCAAGCTGCTCCGGTTCGGTGGCTGCCCCATAATAAGCCTATGGATGACGTTGTTGCCCAGGCTCTGCAGGTACTGCCTCTCCTCTACTCTGAAGCCAGAGCTGGGATCCAATCATGTGACCAGATAGGGCTGGCTTGAGAATAGATAGATAGATAGGTATAGCCATCTTTACTTTTAGAGGGTAGATAAAATAGTCTTAGCATGGCATTGGGAGCAGGCTTAAGCCTAGTATACACCACTCACAGCTAGGGTTGGAGCAGCTGTACCAACAATCCGATGTTAATACAGTGATCTCCTCTGCTTTGCTATTGTGTTCTGACAGCCCCCCGGCCAAACACTCAGGTCAAAGCTCTCAGCCATTGGCCATTGGCTGAGAGCACTGATCGGGAGCCAGTGGGTTGCTGGTTTTCCAGCATGCTCATCCAACAGAAGTTGGCCGAATGGGCGACTTCTTTTGGACCAGCTGCCATACACACGGGCTGAATGTCAGCCGGTTTTTATTGAACCAGCCGACGTCGCCCGACATTTGGCCCATGTGTACTAGTCTTCAAGCTTACTTCGCTTAGACCAAGCTCATTTAGTGGTAGTTCACTGCATGTCAGGTACAAATAGGGTACATCAGAATATTTCTAGGTGAATCGGGGTTCACTGACTTGCTTGCAGTTACATATGTTAGTTTGCGTTATGTGAACTGCATAATATCTTACAAAGAATTTACTTTACATGTTTACATTTAAAGAATTCATGATTCTGTCACAAAGTATGCAACATATTTGGCAACCATAAGGCATAAGGCAACCATAAGGCAAATTTTACCCAGGAGATCTAATCTTCACATATTTAAAGTGGTCGTAATATCTTAAAGGCTAAGTACACCCTTTGAAAAAAAAATAATAAATGCACCTTTTTTGCAAGTAAAAAAAGTACATCTATTATTCCAGAGCATTGCAGACTCTTGGGATAACTATCTGCCCATACCTCTTACTTACTTGAGAGCAGGAAGATCAATGAACTATGAAGACGCTTAGCAGTGCCCTGATAGTTCATTGAGAAGTAAAAGTCATCAGCTGCAATGGCTGATAGTACTTGTAGTCTATTCCTTCACAGGAAACTGGGAATAAATGATACGGCAATTTGAGCGGAGCAAAGCACAGCCGTGCTGCTTTCAAATTGTGACAGCTGGTTTGGGGATCCCCTGCTGTTGTCACACGGAGCAGGGTGTGAGGGGGGAGAAGGTGCAGATGCTGGAATATGTTACATGTTCCACCCTAAAAATGGATAGAACATGCAACATGTGCCAAAGGTGAACTTATCCTTTAAGATTTTTACCTTAATACATTCTCTGCATTAAGGTAAAAAACCTTCTTTGTTTAGCTCCCTCCTATCCCGCTAAATACTTACCTAAGCCCAAACTCGATCCAGCTCTCACTCCTCACTGGACATGGAGGCAGCAGTGTGAGCCACTGGCTCTTGCTGTTGTCAGTCAAATTCAGTGAGGAAGAGCGGGGCCGTGCCACACTGTGTGTGTCAATAGCTGAAAACAGCTCGGCTCGGGATTGAGCCTGATGTGTCCCACCATTGGAAGGTGCTTCCTATGGTGGCACATGGAGTAGAGGAGGAGCTGAAAGCACTGGCAAGGGACCTGAGAAAAAAAGGATCAGGGCCGCTTTATGCAAAACCATTGCACAGAACAGGTAAGTATGGCATGTTTGTTATTAAAAAAACAAAAAACTTTAAACTCAGTTTAAAAGTCCTTGTTCAGTTATTCAAAGGAAAAAAACATATGCAACCTGTTAATGGCTTGATAATTGATGTAGACGATAACATCTTAATACATATTAAAAATGTGAAAAATTGCAAACAAAAACTACAGCAATTAACACAAAAAGCCATTATTTACTGCTTTAACTTATATAGTCTTCTTCTTTCCATCAGGAGTCAACCGATTCTACGATAACATTGAAGAAATGGTTGGTTACAGACCTTGTCTCTGGTGGAAACTATGCTGGTCTTTCTTTACACCCATTGTTGTAGCGGTAAGAAGTACATGATATTCTTTAATTAATATCAGATTATATATGCCATGAAACAAGAAGAGTGGCTGGAAATAATGCCATCCATAAGTGCTTCACTGTGAGGCATTTAAGTAAGCGATTGTCTAGAGACAAGCTGATGTGCAAGGTTCATTAACTTATAAAAAAAGTAATAAGATATTTGTCAAAGTAGCCAATCATTTATTTAATTTTCTGTGACTAAAGGTTAGCTTTTATTTCTGTCTGTGTCCCAGTTGAGGAAATCTCCATTCAACTTCTTGCCTAGTGGTGGTCATGATCAGAACAAAAAAATCATGTCAGAGTCTGCAGCAAGCTTAATAGTGAGCAGCACAGTACTGAAATCACCAAATCTCACTTAGGGCTCATTTACACTTGCTTCGACTTCAACGCACATTAAAGCACCTACCGTTTCAACATGCTTTTTTTATGTGTTTTTGCTTTGAAGCACCACTAAAGTGGCATGGGGTATAATTTTTGAAGCAAAGCAGACACAACATCTGAACAGGAGCGTAAGCTAACCATTTTATTTGGCAATATGTGCTTTCATTGATGTTTAGAGTGCTTTAAAAAAGCATGTCCAATGCCATGTTTTAAAGCAAGTGTAAATAAGCCCTTAGGGCTCGTTTACACTTGCTTCGGTCATGCTTTGTTAAAGCTCTCTGAATGTCAGTCAAAGCCCGTCACAAAATAAAATGGTTTGCTTACAGTACTGGTTACACCTTCTATTTGGTTTGCTTTGCTTCAAAAAGTGTACCCCATGTTTCTTTAGTGGTGCTTCAAAGCACCTTCAAAGCATCCATAGAAGTATATGACAAAGCTTGCTTGAAGCACCTGAAGCTTTTGAGAGGCTTTTATTCAGCTTTAGCTTTGCTTTGTTTTGGAGAAATTTCAAGTATATTTACATACACACAAGGCACCTGCTAAGCTTCATTAAAGGTTCAAAAAAACACCACCAAAGCACCACCAAAGCATCATCAAAGCACCATCAATGCATCACGGAAGCATTGCAGAAGGATCAAAAACACATCAAAAAAGCCTGTTGAAACAGTAGGTGCTTTAATGTGTGTTGAGTTTAAAGCTAGTGTAAATGAGCCCTTAAAGTTTCTTGGGACTAGCAGCTGTAGGTCTCACAGTGCAGACATATAAGGCTACAGACACCCTGACATACCAGCAAGCAAACACATATATTTCAGGAGGAATTCTAGACCAAAGTTATATTTTCAGGGTACTGCTTAGCCATCATTAACATTTCTAAATATTTTCTATATAGTATAGCAAATAATCACTTTTTGATTTCAGGTCGTCCCCTTTAGCAGACATCTTTATTAGAAGTCTATATACACATAAGTATATTTCTGAATTATTTTCCTATGAGAGCACTGGAAATGTACAAAATTATTCATAGACAGTATCCCCATTGGCCAAAAAAAAAAATCTCAGGCCATAGTGCT
The DNA here is from genome assembly GCA_018402905.1 of Glandirana rugosa. Taxonomy (NCBI): domain Eukaryota; kingdom Metazoa; phylum Chordata; class Amphibia; order Anura; family Ranidae; genus Glandirana; species Glandirana rugosa. Next base: position 3,268,853 of record BLSH010098618.1, on the reverse strand, counting down.
GCAAAACCTGCTATTAGTCTCAAAATGTGATACATTCCTGATCTTAACATTACTTACCTTTAGCTGAGTTTACTGCGCTGCAACTTTTGGAACTTGGATAAGTCGAAACTACAATTTTAACTGTTTTTAAATCCCATTCTATGTGTCCTAAAACACACATACATTTAAATGCAGAGAAATCATCTGCTAATTAATATTGACCCATATTAAAATCAATATTACCATACAATTATACAGTATATGCAGTTAATGTATTTTATGTATGTTAGTTTCCTGCAAAAGTCCCTCTTACATAGACATCCAAAAGCCCTGAGATTGTAGCTGGATGCCACCATCTTGGATTTAATGCCAGCAGCTCCAGCGGTTTCACAAGGCCAGGGGAGGGAAGAATGAGCCAGCACAGGCAGTATTTAGACTCTCCCAGAAGGAGGAGAGGCCTATGACATTTAAGGAGGGAGGGGGCTGTGCTTGGGAATTGACTATTCCTGAAGAAGTTTAGCAAGCTCAGAGGCACATTGCAACCAACAATTGTTGATGTAAAGTAAAAACACTGCAAGCAAGCATTTAAAATGCAAGCTTTTTTCTGTACCTGATTTTTTTTTCAGTTGGTAACAGGGCATCTTTAAATGAAATGGAACAGTGTAAAAACAATTACTTATTTTTTCCGCACTATCCTAGTAATATCAGGCTGACTTTTTTCACTTACCACTTAGCAATTCACTGATTAACAAAATGTCAACAAGCTTCCCTTAGGAAAAAGCATTACACTGGTTTCTATTTTGGTCTTTTTTGACACCAGAAAAACAACACTTTGCATTAATTTTCTTCATGTTGACTTGTGCCCTTTTCAAACACTAATTCATTTTTGGCTTACTGTACTTCATCTTGAAATATGCTTTATATTTCACAAGACATTCATGTGGTACACTGATTTTCTTTTCGCAGGGGGTGTTCCTTTTCAGTGCCGTTCAAATGACTCCTCTAACCATGGGAGACTATGTCTTTCCTGCCTGGGGCCAAGGTGTTGGTTGGTTCATGGCCTTGTCTTCGATGGTGCTGATCCCAGGATACATGATCTATATGTTTTTATCTCTAAAAGGGTCGTTAAAACAGGTATGGACTTCTTCTCTGAGCTGGAACATAATTATTATACATGCAATAGATTTGTTTCATTCAGTATAAGAAAATTCCATGGCATAGTTTTGAGATAACTAAAAATGTTTCAATAATTAAAGAAATGTCTGCTGTAAGAAATGTGATTCTACATAATGATTGGGCAGGTCTTACAAATGATTGTGATCTTTTAAAGGCTGGTAATACTTAAATAGCAAACAAGTTTTGGAAGGAAGGAGGGAGTTGAAACTACATGTGATGGGTCCCATAGAAAAAAACAAATACATTTTAGTTTAAATCAGCTGAATACATCTGAGGCTCGTGAAAACAAAAGGTGTGCAAAGGATTATAGCCAATTTGTTTAGAAAGCAGCCACAGATGGAGTAGAAAAGCCTGTCCCTTGCCAGCATGCTGGAGAAAGGGACCTTTGCTTCGATACAGAAGGAATAGGAGGGCCCTGCTCGTGGAACTTACAATCTAATGGGAGGGGGAGATGGTACAAATGATAATGGCTGCAGAGGAAGATCTGATGGAGGGGACTCAAGTACAGTTCTTAGGTGGAGGTGGGGTAGGCTTCCCTGAATAAGTATGTTTTCAATGATCACCTAAAGGCAGACAGGGTAGGAGATTACCAGACATACTGGGGCAGGGGGTTCCAGAGGATGGGAGAGGATCTGGAGAAGTCCTTAAGGTGAGCATGGGAGGAAGAAACAAGGGAGCTAGAGAGCAGGAGGTTCTGGGAGGAGCAGAGAGGACGATTTGGGTGATATCTGCAGATGAGGTTGGTGATGTAGCTGGGGTTGATGTTGTAGATGGCCTTATATGTTCTTGTTAGTATTTTGAATTTTATACGATGGGGTAGGGGGAGCCAGTGAAGAGATTGGCAGAGAGGGGCAGCAGTCACGGATCATTTAGTAAGGTTTATTAGTCTGCCAGTAGTAGTCATGATAGACTGAAGGGGGGATAGCCTGTGTAAAGATAGGCCAGTGAGGAGGGAGTTGCAGTAGTCAAGGCGGAAAATAACCAAGGAGTGAATAAGTTGTTTTGTGGTGTTGTTAGTTAGAAAGCCGCAAATTATGGAGATGTTGTGGGGGTAAGGTGTAAGGTGTAGATAAGGACAATCCGCAACTCCACACACACTGCCAGTGTAATGAGTACACTATGTTGTGAGCAAGGCCATGATGGCTGAAACGCGTTAACATCTACCGTGTATCTTGTGGAGATATAATAAATCTGGACTGATTAAGAGCATGTATGGAGTTGCAGATTGTCCTTATCTACTCATTACACTGGCAGCGGAGCAACTGCACATTTTGCACTCGACAGCTCAGGAGGAGCTTCATTGAACTGGGGTAGTAGCACCTTTCTTTGCTGTCCTTGCGGAGGTAAGGTGACTAGATTTAGCCAGTGACTGGATGTGGGGGCTGAATGAGAGGTTAGAGTTTAGGATTACACCCAGCAGTCTGGCATGTGTGAAGGGATGAATGGTTGTGCTGTTGATCTCAGTGGTAAAGTCACGGAGAGGGGATTGGGGAGGAGAAAATATTACAAGCTCAGTTTTAGAAAGATTTATTTTGAGAAAGTGGTGTGATATCCATACTGATATGTTGCTCAGTAAGTTTGTGATACGTGAGGAGATTGAGGGGGTGAGTTGAGGAGTGGAGAGATAGATCTGGGTGTCATATCAGCATAGAGGTGGTATTGGAAGCTATGGGAGGTTATTACTTGGCCCAGGGAAAAGATATAGAGAGAGAATAGGAGGTGCCCAAGGACAGAGCCTTGGGGTTCCCCAACAGAAAGAGGAAGAGGAGCGTAGGAGATGTTTTTGTATGTGACACTGAAAGTGCTCTGATAGGTAGAAGGAGAACCAGGAAAGAGCAGAGTCATGGAGGCCAAGGGAGTGGAGTTTATTAAGGAGGAGGGGGTGGCCAACTGTTTCAAAGGCAGCAGAAATGTCCAAGCGTATTAGTATGGAGCACTGGCCATTGTTTTTAGCAGTTAGTGGGTCGTTGGTGAGTTTTAGTAGGGAAGTTTCAGTGAAATGTTGTGGGTGGAAACTGGACTGTAGGGAATCGAGAAGGTTGTTGTCAGTGAGGTAGCAACTCATATGGTTGAGGACAATAAAAAGCATACAGTGATTTAAACCCTTTATTTATGCAGTTATGGATTTAGTTATACTTTAATTGATCAAGAAGGTATCCAAATGGCAGTCCACTTAGCAGGAAGTGAGATTGGGTTTATTTTTCAGCGCTTGATTAACTTATTTATTCATTTCAACATAAAAACATATAACAATTGATTTATTCTTCCAGCGCTTACAAGTCATGATACAGCCAAGTGATGATGTTGTTCACTCAGAAAATGGACCCGAACAGTTGTCAAAGAGTAATTCAGCAAACAAGGAAGCCTATATTTAAAAACACTGTACTAAGAAAATGCAAGTGTAATGTTTTATAAATACAGATGGTTGACATGACCACATATTTACATCTGGAATAAAGAATTTACCTACCTCCAGTGGCAAAAAGGGGACCACCAATAGAAGAGCACAAGGAATTCAACTAGGCTATTTTCTTACAGTTTTGTGGAGTAAAATGAATGGTTTGTGTGTTCAGGCAATTTAGACTGTTACTGTTTTTATCTTTACTGTGAGAGTTGAATTTGTAAACTGACAACACCATTTCTAAAGCTGTATTTGGCTATGAAGATACGAGGTTTTTGTGTGACTGATTTTTAATTCTGTATGGAAATATTTCTTAAAAAAACAGCTCCCAAGATTTTGAGTATTTCAATATAAAGATTGGTTTTCTCTTTTTTTTTAATCCAAATGTTTACATAAATGAATTATCACTTACAAAATGTTTAATTATATTATTTTTAAAATTAATATAACTTTTTTTTTAATTTTTCTGAAAATGTGAATCTGTTTATTTTCTAAATAAGGGTATCCAAGCACAAATCATTTAAACAAATGTTTCAAGGGACCAAATTTTACTTGTATCTTTTGTAGCAAACAGAGGAATTTTATGACACCAGCTTTGCAATCCTTTCAGTAAATTTCATAGCACAAATGACTGCACTATGAATGCAATATTTAATTCAACTGCAACAAGTTTCTCAATAATTTTCTCTACATTAAGGGCATTTAGATAAACATATCTCATATCTAATTTTGTCACCAAGAGGCACTGATGTTGTAAGTGGTAGGGATAACGAAATATTCAGAAATATTACAGAAATATAGGTCACAAAAACTGAAAAAGGTCACCAAATTGTTAGGGAAAAGGACACCCTTAAGCCACACAACACCCTGGTTGGATCTACAGCACCTTCTAAATGGTCAAAATATTCATAGGTTTAATACTATAAATAAAAGAACATGTTGAATTGCTTTTGGCATTGTTTGGCATTTACAGAAGCACTTAAAATGCCTATGAAGGTGTGACTGTGAGAGAGATGCACAATGAACTTGATAGTTGACCAAGTTTTGTGCTTTTAAAACAATGTTATATAGCACATGTACTTTAAGTAAAATTATTATGTGAAAATATGTTTCTTGTGAATGTTAGTTTGGTTTGTCATTTTTGTCCAAAGAGTATACAATTAAAAAAATGATATATATGTTCTTGCAATAAATTAATATTCTCAGAATGTCAAGCACATTTATTGTAGAAAATATATACAAAATATTTTAACAGAATTTGTTCAAAGTATTGTTTAGTAGACCCTGGGCCGTCTCATACTCAAATGTAACATATTCTGAATTATAATGTTTGGTATGTCCGTAGCTGAACCAGGCAATATGTCTTGTTGTAACTTTATTTTGTATAAACCTACCATTCTTTGTGAGATTCTTTTGGTATCAGAGCCGACAATATATTGGCCACTGACTGCTGATTAATAAATGTATTTCAGTCCAATGTTGTTTGGAAACCATGCAGTATTTAAATGTTTGATTGTACACAACAACGACATAAAAGAAGTTGACAGATACGCTTTGTAGCTATCTTGTATACAACATACCTTATCTACTTTAGCAAAATAGTGATGTAGGAATTACTGTGTTTAAATTGTATCTGTATCTTTTGTAGTATCTACCCTGAAAAAATATATTCTATCATTCAATAAGCTTACCTGCAATAAGATATTATCGTTGAGATACAAATAAAGTTATCTATATATAAAATCTATATGTAATGTAACATATGCATAGACGACTATATACAGAGCCTGTTAAAGAGAAAAATGCAGTATCCTTTATATTTAGTATCTTGCAACCTGTTCTATGGACCAAATGTAATATAAGATACATTTTAAATGTCTTTTAATGGTGTCTATCTGTAACAAAAGCACGGTTGTCTTGTACGTTTAAAGACTTAGAAATCAAATAAAGAATATATTACAAATAAAGCAGGTATTGGCTTTTTTAATTAGTTCAGAATTTTGCATTCCATTATGGTAATATGTATTTAATGGAAAGGGGCTAATTATATAGCTACAGGTTTTTCTTAAGTCAGGGATTATTTATCAGAATGGCTATCTGAAATGAAAGAAAACAGGTGTAAGTTATCTGCAATACCTAATGCATACACTATAGGGCCTATAATTAGTGTTGAGCGAACCTGGACTGTAACGTTCGGGTCCGTACCGAACTTTGGGGTGTCTGGGACCCGGACCCGAACACGGACGCTTCAAAAACGTTTGGGATCGGGTTCTGGGTTCTGGTAGTTGATCACGCATGTTGAATAGCTGCAGAGCAGCCAAACAACAAGCTTTTCACTGGTTTGCCCTTAGAAGCCATCACAGCCATGCCTACTAATGGCATGGCTGTGATTGGCCAGTGCATCATGTGACCCAGCCTCTATATGAGGCTGGAGTCACAGTGCTGCATGTCATATGCTCTTGGGTTAGTGTAGGGAGAGGAAGCTGCCGGCGTTTTTGTGAGGGACAGATTGCAGACATTTTAACATCTGATCCTGCATCCTGAGATTACTACTACTGTTGCTCTGAGGGACAGATTGCAGAAATTTGAGATTTCACATACTGCTGCTTTGAGTGGCAGATCAAACTCTGCATAACATAACGATCGCTACGATCGTACACAACGATCAGATTGTGGGATCATACACAACGATCAGATTGTGGGAGTAATTTGAGATTTCACATACTGCTGCTTTGAGCGATCTGACTGCACTAGGTAGAGGCTTCTGCTTAGAGGGACAGATTATTGTTCAAAAATCATCTCCTAGTTCTAAAGGGAGAGGTTTTAGCTGCAGCTGTAAGTGACACATTATTGTTCAAAAATCATCTCCTAGTTTATTTGATTTTAATTTATTTTCCCTATCCCCATTTTTTTGTAGGGCACTAGTCCCACTCTTACTCCCATTTTACTTCTTTTTGCAGCCCTCTAGCACTTGCCAGGACTTTGTTACAGACATTTTTGTGCCTAAAAGTTTGGGTCCCCATTGACTTCAATGGAGTTCGAGGTCCGGGATAATGTTCGGGCAACGTTCAGTGCCGAACCCGGACTTTTTCCCAAAGTTCGTTCGGACCCGCAGAACCCAAACGTCCAGGTGTTCGCTCAACTCTACCTATAATGTATATATATATTAGAGAGTGAATACCATTATCAGCTGTACATCACAAGGTTTTTTTCACACCATGGCCTACAATTTATGGAGCATTCATAAAATGTAGGCCTAGGTGTGAAGCCCGTGGTGTGTCACAGATTTATTTCTGCTTAACATTGCAGATAGAACTCTGTTTTTAAAGGAGAGGCCAGTCACATGATTTTGACAGGGTATCCTCTCCACTTTTTTTTTTCTTGTATTCATTTTAATAGTGCTTTGCTTGCAAGATCACTAAGCACATTTATAAAACACATCATATGCTTTTTAAATATGCATTTTTTTGTATAGCCACGGTAAGGTCTATGTGGTCTGTGGACACCTGTCCATCCTGTATTTCTTTGTTAGACTTTCCATTCCAAAACCACCAGCATTATTATGGAGTTATCCCTAATGTTTTGGATATAGCAGCCTTCAATCTTCAGGATTCACAAGATTTCAGAGTGTTTTTGTGTGGATTTGTGTCAATTCTGCCAAAACAGCATTTGTGAGCTCAGGGATTGATTTTTGGTGTAAAGACCTAACTCACAAACAACATTCCAATTCACCAGGTATGGAGGTATAGCTGTTCCTACACTAGAAAACATACAGAGGTCTGGTCATGAAACTAGTACTACAACCCAATGGGATCACTTGGGTATAGGGTGATGGGGGCTGCCGACTACCACATCCCTAAACATACATATATTCGGACAAGCTTACCCCTAGGATTTTTTACGGTAGGCACCCCCAATAGTGAATTAACATGTAAGGTATAGGATGTTCATTGCATACATTTTTATTGAAGCATAGATAAAAAGATTAAAAATAGACACAAGTTAAAACATGAAGCATTTACAGATTATACCATAAGTAGAGTACATAAAAGGAGTATATGAACAATAAGTATAGTCACGCTAGCAAATAATTTTGCTGGAGAGTCCCGACATGTTTCTGAAACTTTACTCTATAGTCTTTTCCTTCTTCAGGGTATGTGTAGCATGTGTACTTTATGGTACAGTGTCTACAATGCTGCGTGTGTTTCCAGCCAAAGCCTTTCCAACAGGCAAAAATCATTCCCTAACTACTACCTTATAGATGCTGCCTTACAGTTGGGCATCCCCTGATGGATTAACTATAACTATTCTAGACCACCTGGTTGGTCTCTATTTGAATAGACTGGGTTTACATCAGCCTGTGTGGGACCGCATTGGGGTACCTTTGAGGTGAAAGACACAGATGGGTATATGTTCTGAGGGCAACCATATCTACCTTCTCTCCTCTCACCCATGGAGAGGCTTTGGCTGGAAATGCACGCAGCATTGTAGACATTGTACCATAAAGTACACACGCTATAAGTCCCCTGAAGAATAAAAAGACTATAGAGTAAAGTTTCTGAAACATGTCGGGACTCTCCAACAAAATTATTTGCTAGCGTGACTATACTTATTGTTCATATACTCCTTTTGTGTACTCTACTTATGGTATAATCTGTAAATGCTTCATGTTTTAACTTGTGTCTATTTTTAATCTTTTTATCTATGTTTCAATAAAAATGTATGCAACGAACATCCTATACCTTACATGTTAGCCAACTATTGGGGGTGCCTACCGTAAAAAATCCTAGGGGTAAGCTTGTCCGAATATAGGTGTTCCTACACTAAACTTGTCAAACCATTTAACCAGTAGAGATCCGCGCTATAGACGAAAGACGTCTACAGCGCGGATCTGAATCTCCGGGACGACGTCTATTGACGTCCGCCCCTTAACACGCCCCCTGCGCGCTCTCACGAGCGGCGGCGGCGCGCGCGCGCCGCCGCCGCACGCTGCGTGGGCGTGCCCGCGGGTCGGGCGGACTCGATGTCCGCTCCTGACCCGCGATCGCCTTAGAGAGCTGTAGAACGGGGAACCGCCGATGTAAACACGGCGGTTCCCCGTTCTGTGAGAGGGGGACAAGCAGATCTACTGATCCCTGTCACTGGGATCAGTTAGATCTGTTATGTCCCGGCCAGCCCCGCCCCCCCACAGTTAGAACACACCCAGGGAACATATTTAACCCCTTCACTGCCCCCTTCAGGTTAACCCCTTCACTGCCAATGACATTTACACAGTAATCAGTGGACATTTAAATTTCTGATCGCTGTATAAATGTCATTGGTCCCAAAAAAGTGTC
>BLSH010098618.1:3191139-3205646 GCA_018402905.1 Glandirana rugosa | reverse complement strand
TGACAAGACGTTTGTAGACCTTTGACACACATTGTGAAATTGATTTTGGCCCTGTTTGACAAGACGTTTGTAGACCTTTGACACACACTTTGATATCGTCTCTCTTCTTGTCCCTATACCAAAACGAGAAGATATCAGTTTGTCCCGGTTTTAGTTAAAGTGTTACACACAGTTTCCAGATGTTTGCAGAACAGTAGTTGAGTTTGTCCCGGTTTTAGTTAAAGTGTTACACACAGTTTCCAGATGTTCGCAGAACAGTTTGTCCCGGTTTTAGTTAAAGTGTTACACACAGTTTCCAGATGTTTGCAGAACAGTAGTTCAGTTTGTCCCCGTTTTAGTTAAAGTGTTACACATAGTTTCCAGATGTTTGCAGAACAGTGATATGGGTTCGCCCGGTTTTAGTTAAAGTGTTACACACAGTTTCCAGATGTTTGCAGAACAGTTTGTCCCGGTTTTAGTTAAAGTGTTACACACAGTTTCCAGATGTTTGCAGAACAGTAGTTCAGTTTGTCCCGGTTTTAGTTAAAGTGTTACACGTAGTTTCCAGATGTTTGCAGAACAGTGATATGGGTTCGCCCGGTTTTAGTTAAAGTGTTACATACAGTTTCCAGATGTTTGCAGAACAGTAGTTCAGTTTGTCCCGGTTTTAGTTAAAGTGTTACACACAGTTTCTAGATGTTTGCAGAACAGTAGTATGGTTTCTCCCGGTTTTAGTTAGTGTTACACACAGTTTCCAGATGTTTGCAGAACAGTAGTATGGTATCTCCCGGTTTTAGTTAAAGTGTTACACACAGTTTCCAGATGTTTGCAGAACAGTACTATGGCTTCTCCCGGTTTTAGTTAAAGTGTTACACACATTTTCCAGATGTTTGCAGAACAGTGATATGGGTTCTCCCGGCTTATTTATACTTTTTTTGACACAGTTTGAAGATGATTTTAGAACAGTGATATGGCTTCTACCGTTAATTAATACTTTTCAGACACAGTTTGAAGATGGTCCACATCCACCTCCATTTTTGATTTTTTTATGAAATTATTTTTAAAAAAATGCTTTTAGTTATTTCCCTGTCCCCATTTCTTTGTAGGGCACTTGGCCCACCCTTACCCCCATTTCCTTCCTTTTGCAGACCTCTAGGACTTTCCAGGACTTTTTACAGCCATTTTTGTGCCTAAAAGTTTGGGTCCCCATTGATTTCAATGGGGTTTGGGGTCCGGGACAAAGTTCGGGTTCTGTCCGGACCCGAACCCGGACTTTGTCCCGAAGTACTGCTGAACCAGCAGAACCCGGACTTCCAGAAGTTCGCTCAACTCTACTCAGAATTATTATCATTGATAGAAATTATTTCTGGCCCATATGTGAATTTTATAGCTCCTTAAACTTTGTGGATGGATCTATAGCTGAAGAATATTATAAAAAATTGAGTCTCCAATTTATAATTCATTTTTGTCTCCTTGTACCTTCATCTGTTTTAAGCGTAGCCAAAGCCACACCTTTTTTCCTTAGCTTTGGATAGAATAATAAAGTGTTAAAGTGGTGGCAAAACCACCTGAGTGATTTTTCCCTAGATAACTAGAGGTAAGCCTATAATAAGGCTTACCTGTAGGTACAGTAAATATCTCCTGTACCGTTTAAGCGATATTTACATTAGCAGCATCCAGTGACGTCACCGGTGCATGCACACTGAGCTCTGAATGGACAGTGCCATCCATTCAAAGCTGTATGCCACGGGCCATGACTCCAGTGAGCATGCACGGGTGTGACCTCACCACAGCTCAGCCAATTCAAATGTCTGGAGCCTGCAAACTCAAAGGGAGACCAGGTGAAGATGGAAACCCTGTCAGCAGTGACAGCTCACTTCATTTTAAGGTAAGTCTCTCATAATGTGCTAGTATGCAATGCATACTAGCACAATATGACATTATCTTGCATGGGCCATTTTTTTTTCATGGTTTCCTATCACTTTAAAACCTCTGTCAGGTTTCCTCTTGGGTTTCTTCTTACTTGTGAAGTGAAAGAAAATCTCAACGCATATGGTAAAAATCTGTCAGGGGATCTAACCACTTCTTTATCTATCAAGCAAAAAATGGCTTTAGATATACAGAACTTTATGGACCGTATCTTGGACAGAAAGTGAAGGTAAATCTCAACAGGACACAGATGGTAAAAATATGTCAGGGATTCTAACCACTTGTTCTATCAAAAAAAAAATGGCTTTAGATATACAGTACTTTAATTAAAGCTAGGTTCACACTTGTGTGGATGATTGCCGCAGCGGGACCATACCTGCAATCACCCTCACAGAAAAATGCATGGAGGTGCCTTTAATTCTAATGGCACCCCCACGCACTGGAAACCACACCATAACTTCCCATACTAGGAACTGGACTGCATTTGTAGTTTCAGTGCGGGCAGCCTTTTCAAAAATGGAGAAGGGACCTTTCCCTGCATTTCAAGAAGCACAGCAGCTCATTCAAGTGCCCAAAACACGTCTCGCAGAACCGCACAAGTGTGAACCTAGCCTAAAACCGGCAAGATAGAAATATGTTGTAGCCTGAATATTTTCGAAATATACAAATATTTTGCATTTATTTTTTTCAGGGTGCAAGTTCCGGACTGTCATACATATACAGTATTTGCTTCACCCTGTAGTAAGTCATTGATCAGTAACAGGAGTACAAGAGGTTTTCACCACTTAATAATCATAGGCCTGTTTAATATCAGTGGCTTGGAACACACCTTCACAAACAAGGCTGCAGTGGACGTTTTCATATTCTACCCTCACAGATTTCTTTTAGCATATAAATTATAAAAATATAATTGCTATTTTTTTATTCCTGATAAGCTAGAATTCATGTTCATTCATTCTTTTACAGACAAATATGGAGAGAAAAATATTGTGGTCATATATTGGTTTATTGTTGTTTCGCACAGCGTGTCTTTTTCCTATGATGTCACATTCAGGCCATGGCAATGATATTGGATCAGCTCAATTTAATGCAGAAGATCCCCATTTTGTAATAGTTGGTAAGTAAAGTGCATATCTTAAAATTACCATTCGTATAGTTTTATGTTTACATCATTGTAAGATCTACCTTAAAGTGAACCCATAGTAAGTAATGGACATTTAAGTATTTACATAAACTAAACAAGCAATAAATGAGCTTTTGAAAATCCACTCCATCATTCACCTCTCCACCTACTGTGGAGCAATACATCCTTTAGGCTGGGTTCACACTGGAAACGGCTCCAACAAATTTTTGGCTGAATTCAGACCCGAAACTGACCAAAAGACGAACAGGGCTCCTGTGCAAAATTCGAACCAGAGCTGCTCCAGAGATATGTGAACCGGCTCCATAGAGAGCTGGTCACATTCTCCTGCTATTGCAAATTGGATGTGGGTTCAGTGCATCTAATTCGCAATGGTGTGAACCCAGCCTTAAAGTTCATGCAGAAGCACTGACATAGTAGTGACCTAGGAGTTGATGGGAAAAACCACACCACCCAGTGGGAAACACACTATTTGACACACCCAGTAGTGCTGGATAGCAGCAGCATCCAGAACTCAAGGAGACAGCAACTATTTATGATAGAACTGAACTCATGAAGCTGTGCCTAAAAGAAAAGCAAGACAGAGGACACATCTGCAGTCAGCAATATTGCCTATGGCCACTGTGCAGCGTATATCTCTCTATTTATGACTTACTGGGGGAGATTTACTAAAACTGGTGCACACAGAATCTGGTGCACCTGTACATAATTACCAATCAGCTTCTAACTCCAGCGTATTCAATTAAGCTTTGACAATAAAACCTAGGAGCTGATGGGTTTCTATGTACAACTGCACCAAATTCTGTGTGGACCAGTTTTAGTACATCTCCCCCACTGTCCCTTGTATTGCACTCTTTGTCTTTGTGTGAAGGCAACCCTATTGGCAGGAACAGGACTCTGCTTCCTTATATCAGTTGCTGGTAAAGAGAACAGTGATAGGCACATCAGTGAAATCACTAAGGCCCCTTTCACACAGTTAGGTCCGCCTGTCAGTTTTTCAGGCGGACCTGATCGGCCCAGTTTCTTCTATGGAGTGGCAGATGTCAGCGGACAGATGTCTGTTGACACCTGCCACCATCCGATCCGATCCTGTCCAGACGGATGGTGGTCCTATTCCCCATCCATCCAGCGGATCGGATAGCATCAGATGGAAACAAACAGGCGGTCCATTTCCATCCGATTGCCTCATAGAGGAGAGTGGGACTGTGTCCCTTTCACGTGGGTGCCTCCGCTAAGTGGAAAACGCTTGCTCAGCGGGGATCTCTCCGTTGATCCCCAATTGAGCAAGCAGATGACAGGTCCGTGTCCACTCTGCATAGTGGAGCAGATAGGGACCTGTCATCTGCCTGCTCAATGGGGATCAGCGGAGAGATCCTGTGCTGAGCAAGCAGATTCCACTTAGTGGAGGCACCCGCATGAAAGGGGTCTAAATCTCACACATTTGTTAAGACTAGCAGTAAGAAGCAGCAATACCTGAGATCTTACATTGCAGAAATACAACTATGATGCTACAGACACAGAAGTGACTAGGCACCCTCACATACCAGGAAGTGCACTGCTCTTATTTTAGGAGAAATTCTAAACAAAAGGTACATTTTCATGGCACTGCTTAGGCAAAATTAACATTTCCAGATGTTAATTAAAAAATATCAAATATTTACTTTTTGAGTTCAGCACTTGCAGATGGGTAAGCTTAAACCTTTATACAAGGTTATTCTAGTCTCCCTTTGGCCAGCTAGGGATAGGGTCCAATGTATGGGATTGTAAGTAAAATTGTTACAGGCTGTGAGTGAGCAGTTGTGAGCACATAAACAATATAGGAAAGTATGTATAATGATCAAATAAAAACTCGCTAAACCAGATAACCATAGAAGAAGCCAACTGAGTAGACAAAAATTGACCTTTTCATTTCCTATTAACCTAAAATGTATTTAAATTTAATGCACCCCCTCTCCAAAGTTTGGCATATTTAATATTCAAAACTCAAGTCTGGAAATTCATGTTATCACTTAATGTAATGGGAAATGTTAAAAAGTTTTAATGACTTACAGTAAAGGTAATTAACTAAAAACTAAAATAGAGTTAATCCAGAAAAATAATTGTGATAAAAGCCATATTAGTAAAATAATAAACCTTTTAGGATAATTGGCCCTGTATTTTCTATACAGAATAGATTGTCAAAGTGGCAAACTGGAAACAATATTAAAGTAGAAAATGACCAATTTCCCCCATAGTCTCCATTATATTTATGGAGTCTCCCTATGTCCTCAAAATTATTTTCTGACCAGAATTCCTCTCATTCTTTGGTATAGAGGTTGGAGAAATCTGAGCTAGCTCAGCTATACTACCTTCCTAGACATCAGGAGTCTGCATATGATTTGTACTATTCTATCATGGTAGAAAAAAGTTATCATGATCCACTAGCTTGAAAAGACAAACATTTCTTTGAAAATATTTAACTGCTTGAAGACCGGACTGTTTCACCCCCTTCCTACCCAGATCATTTTTCATTCTTCAGCACTGTCACACTTTGAGCGACAATTACTCCAATATACAACACTATACCTACACAAATTTTAAATCTTTTTTTTTTTTTAGACAGATGGAGCTTTATTTTAGCAGTATTTAATTACCGGGGGGGGGGGGGGGGCTTCAATTTGAGTTATAAAAAGGAAAAACAAAATCTTAGTTTCTCTTTTAAAATAGCCTTTCTTTAGTAATTAGTAAACCAAAATGTGTTTTGCTACGTTTCGTTGATAGAAAAAGAAAAACAAATAGGTGCCTATCTCGTTTCTTGAGGTCCCAAATTGCAAGGAAAGTAGAAATACCCCCAAAATAACCCCTTTTTGGAAAGTAGATAGTCCAAGGTATTTAATAAGAGGCATGGTGGGTTTTTTGAAGTTGTAATGTTTTTGTCACATATTTTGAAATATGAAGAAATTCCATTTTTTTCCAACAAAGTTGTCATTTTAACAAGTTATTTCCCATATATGGCATAGGCATACTTTCAATTACACCACAAAACACATTCAGATACTCCTCCCAAGAACGGCAATTCCACATGAGTAAGACTTTTTTTACAGCCTAGACACATAGAGAGGCCCAAACTCCAAGGAGCACCTTTGGGCGTTCTAGTTCTGGAGCAATTGGACAGTAAACATCCCAAGGCATTTTAAATAGGCATGGCGAGTCTTTTTTTTTTTAATAATATTTTTTATTGAGTTTCAAGCATAACAGAGTATAG
This sequence comes from Glandirana rugosa, assembly GCA_018402905.1. Taxonomy (NCBI): domain Eukaryota; kingdom Metazoa; phylum Chordata; class Amphibia; order Anura; family Ranidae; genus Glandirana; species Glandirana rugosa. The sequence goes on along the minus strand of BLSH010098618.1, from coordinate 3,199,353 downwards.
TGCAAACCATTGGAATATCACTTGTTGAGAAGAAACAATGTCAGATACAATATAGGTAAACAAACAGAGATTTAACAGTTAATTAACAGTTATTGAAGTGTTTGTGGGACTACAATAGTTTGCGAGCATTGTAACGTAAGAGAGGGGGGATAGGATTAGGGGGTACAAAAGAAAGAGAGAGGGGGTATGAGGGGTAATAGGGGAAGGATTACAGAGTATTTCCTTACTCATTTTATTACTTAGGTACTCCAGTTCTTTCATGTTTACCATTAGTACACTCTAATATTTGACCAACAACTCCATGTATCTTGCCATTTTTTGTACAATAATGAATTGAAAGCCAAAAGTTTCTCGTATGTTAAGTTTATATCCACTAATTTTTTTACCTCAGAGATGGCTGGTGTGTCAATGTTCTTCCATTTCTGAAGTATTAGTGATCTTGCTGCCAGTAGAGTATGTGTGACCACCGGCCTATATATAGGGGGGTATGTGTCTATACCTATGTTTAAAATTGCCAGGTTGGGGCATGGTTTTTTGAGTATCCCTGTTTTAGAAGCTATCAGTCTGAACACTGAGTTCCAAAAGCTCGTTAGAGCTGGGCATTCCCATAATATATGTAGCAGGTTTCCCACCTGACCACATTCCCTCCAGCATGATGGGGAGCGGTCAGGCGAGAACTTAGCCATCCTGTGTGGCGTAAGGTACCATCTGCTTCTTATTTTTAAGGACATCTCCCAGTGTGAGGTGCAGTGTGAGAGTTTCTCAATGGAGGCAATGGCTGTCTTCCATTGGTCGTTTGTAAATGTACATTGAAGATCTTTTTTCCCATTTAGTCATTGGCCCTGTTTTGCCAAATGTCTTTTTCTCATTTAGGGTATTGTAAAACATGCTGATCCCTTTTTTTTCACTTTTTGTGTTAGATAAATAGTTCCATATCTTTGGGTTTGCCTTACCATGTAAATGGGAATTGGGATTTATGGCTCTGTATAATGGGCGGGGGCATGCCAAGATCTAATATGGTGGACTTTGTTGTATTTATTTTGTAATAGGAGATTTTGCTGAACTGTTGTAGTGTGTGGTACGCCGAAATAAGTGATTTCTTTGGGTTTGTCAATAATAATATGATGTCATCCGCGAACAGACTAATTTGATGTTGTCTGCCTCGGATGTTAAAACCTGTTATTGAGGGGTTTGAGCAAATTGCTTCAGCCAGGGGTTCTAGTACTAGGTTGAAAATGATGGGAGAAAGGGGGCACCCTTGTCTCGTTCCGTTAGTAATATTAAATTGTTTGGAGAGGGTGTTTGAGCCATACACTTGTGCTGAGGGGCACGAGTATAGAGCTTGGATAGTGGAGAGGATATTGCCTGAAAATCCAAATTTCTGTAGGGTTTTGTTCATATATAGCCAATGCACTCTGTCGAACGCCTTCTCTGCATCCATAGCTAGAAGCAGAGAAGGCGTTCCTGTTTTTTCAGCCTGGTCCATGATGTTTATAACTCTCCTAGTTGCGTCTGACGTTTGACACCCTGCGATGAATCCTGTTTGATCTTTTTGTATTAATAGGGGTAGGATGGTCATGATACGTTTCGCTATTAGTTTTGCTAGGATTTTCAAGTCTGAATTTAATAGAGAGATAGGCCTAAAATTTGCTGGGGATGTGGGGTCCTTTCCTGGTTTAGGTAGGGTGATGATGTGGGCTTTGAGCATCTCTTGCGGGAGGGTTGATTGATCAGTTGCTTTATTGAAAACTCGTATTAGGTGTGGGGCTAAGTCTTGTTTAAATAGCTTGTAAAAGTCATTGGGTAGTCCATCTGGGCCTGGTGATTTCCCATTTGGTAGGGATGTTATGGTTTGTAATACCTCTTTCTCAGAAATCGGGGTGTTAAGTGTGTCGAGTTGGGGTTTTGCAAGGATAGGGAGGTTTATTTTGTCTAGGAATTCTTGTATTTCCCTTTCTGTTGGTTGGTGAGTGGACTTGTCTTCTCGTAAGTTATACAGGGAACTGTAGTATTCCGCAAACTCATCTGCGATCTCTTGGGGGTGTGTGATTTTCTTTTTGTTGTTGGGGTGTATGAGGTGTGAAATTTGTACAAGTACTTGCTTGTTTAGATTTGAGTTTGTTTGCCAAATATTTGCCTGTCTTGTTTGATTGGGCGTAGTGGTTGAGCTTTAGTCTATTTAGGTGCTTGTCGTACTGTTCTGTCATAAGGATTCTTAATTCGTGTCTTAGGTTGTGTAGTTGGTTTGATGTTGCTATGTTTGGATTTTTCTTGTTTAGTGTTTCTAGTTCGTGGATGGCTTTAAGTGTTTTTGAGAGTGTCGCATTGTATTGTTTTCTGAATCTAGCATTTTGCTGAATACATACTCCCTTTATAAATGCTTTCTGCGCATTCCATAAGACCCAAGGGTCTGAGACTGAGTTTGTGTTCAAGTGGAAGAATTCTTTAAGTTGTTGAGATATGTGCTTATTGCATTGTGGGTGCTGCAGGCTTTTAATGTTGCATCTCCATATCTGGCTGCGGTCCGGGGACCCCTGCTCCTCCACCACCAATTCAACCGCCGCATGGTCTGACCATGTGATGTCCTTGATGGAGGACGAGGAGGTCCCCCGGAGTAGGCCCAGGCTCACAACAAACATATCTATTCTTGAGTAAATACCATGTCTGGCGGAGAAGTGCGTGTAATCTCTTTCTGAGGCATGTTGGCACCTCCAGACATCGTATACCCGTTCCTCTTGAAACAATTTCCCCAGTGATGGCAGTCAGCCCTTGGCTGAGGAGGTGGTGTCCAGCCCCGGGTCGACTGTAGCATTAAAGTCTCCACACATCAACAAGTCCCCATACTTAACCTTTTCTATTCTTTGGAATAACCTTCTGGTAAATCTCAGCTGATGTGAATTTGGAGCAAAGACCGTGACCAATGTTAGTGGTTTGTTGTTCAGCTCACATGCCAGTATGATAAACCGTCCTTGTGTGTCCGATATTAAGTTGTGCAGCTTAAAAGTTACCGAGCGTCTGATTGCCAGGAGGACTCCTCTTTTTTTTTCAAATGCATTGGAGAAGAAAATGTTTGGATAGTCTTTGTGTTCAAATTTGGGTGGTTGTCGAGTGGTAAAGTGTGTTTCTTGGACTGCCAGGATGTCTGCTTTGCTGTTGGTGGCTTCTTTCCAGAGTGTCACGTACCTGACGGTGGAGTCTGTCTTGTGCAGGGAACAACCGCTCTTGCGCACCCGATTCAAGGACCCCTGGTAGTGGGGACAGAGGCCCAAGAGTGCGGGATGGCACGAGGGCTGGAGGGTCACCGGTGATGTAGCGAAGCTTCCAGGAGGCGTGCAGGTAGAAGGATGGTCGTTCAGGCTGGGTCGGCAACGGGCAGGCAAGAAGGTACAAAGGATCAGGCAAAAGAGTAGTTAGAGTCCAAGCAAGGTTCGTTAAACGGGCAGGCAGCAGAGGTACAAGGGAGCAGACAATCGGATGGTCGTGGATAGCCGGGGTCGGTGCAGGTAGCAGACAGCAGGTCAGGACAAGCCGGGTCAAACAGGAGGCAGAACAACACAGGAACAGGTATCGGAGGCTGAGGCTCACAGGTTGGGAACGCTGTAGAACGAGCAGCACTTGTCTCCAGAGTCTCCAGGTTTAAATAGGCTCGTTTGGCGCCTTTTCCGGCGCGTGCACGCACCACCGCGGAAATGCCAGGAACCAGCAGAAATTGTTCCTTTTCCTAACATTGCCCCCCCCCCCAAGGGGCAGCCTCCGGATGCCTTACCGGGTATCACCACTCTGGCGATTTCTCTTGAACGCCTGGATAAGTCCGGGGGCGTGGATGTTTTCTTCAGGTTCCCAGGAGTTCTCCTCTGGGCCGAACCCCTTCCACTTAATCAGATACTGGGTTCCCCCAGCTCTCCGGCGACAATTCAAGATGGCTTCCACCTCGAACTCCTCCTCTCCGTTAACTAGGACGGGGTCTGGAGGACCCACCTTCCGTCCTGAGAAGGTGTCCAGGATCATGGGCTTCAGCAGCGATGCATGGAAAACCGGGTGGATCCGCAGAGAAGAAGGCAGGTCCAGCTCAAAAGCCACCCGGTTTATCTTCCTCTTAACTGGGAACGGTCCCAGAAATCTTGGGCCCAACTTTTTGGAGGGGCAAGCCAATTTTAAATTCTTGGTAGATAGCCAGACGCGGTCGCCTGGTTGGAGTTCCAATTCCCCCCGCCTTCTCTTATCGTAGGCCTCCTTGTTCACTTCCCGAGATTTAGCAAGAGTCTCCTGCAGGAGTTTGCAATTTTTCTAGAGATGTCCTGAGCTGCTGGGACAGTCCTTTCCGGGTTTAAATCGGGTAGAAAGGTGGGGTGAAACCCGTAGTTGGCCCAAAATGGGGACTGCTGGGTGGCCGAGTGAATGGTGTTATTGTAAGCAAACTCGGCCACCGGCAACAGTGCAACCCAATCATCCTGAGAGAAAGATGAAAAGCATCTCAGATATTGTTCGAGAGTCTGATTTGTCCTCTCAGTCTGGCCATTTGTCTGCGGATGATAGGCGGAGGAAAAAGATAGCTCTATCTCCAATCCTGCACATAATGCTCTCCAAAACTTGGAAGTAAATTGGACTCCCCGGTCAGATACTATGTTGTTGGGTACACCATGGAGTCGGATGACTTCTTTAATAAATGTGTTGGCCGTTTCGGCCGCAGAGGGGGTTCCTTTCATGGGGATAAAGTGCGCCATCTTGGTCATGCGATCAACCACTACAAAGATGATGGAAAAGCCCTCAGACGGGGGAAGTTCCACGATGAAATCCATCGCTAGCTGCGACCACGGGCGTTCAGGTATGGGAAGGGGGTTTAGACGACCCCAGGCTTTGGCTTTATCGGTTTTATTCCTGGCGCAGACAGGACAGGCTCCAACATATTTCCTACAGTCTTCAGAAATGTTCGGCCACCAGAACGACCGTGAGAGGAGCTCAGCGGTCTTTCGAGCACCGAAATGTCCGGCCAATTTATGGTCATGACAACGACCCAAAATTCTGAGACGTAGGTTTGCTGGAATAAACATCTTTCGCCCAAACCACCACAGCCCATCTCTGATAGTGAGTCGGGTATCCCTGTTGTCCGTGGCGCTGGCCAGCACCCGACAGATCTGAGAGAGTAGGTCTTCATCGGATAAGAGAAAGTTCCATGCCGGGAGGATGGTGTCAGGTGGGGTGGTATTGCCTGGTTCTGTAAACATCCGCGAAAGGGCATCGGGCTTGCTGTTTTTAGAACCTGGGCGAAAGGTCAGATGGAAGTTGAACCTGGAGAAGAACAGGGCCCAACGGGCTTGTCGAGGCCTCAGCCTCTTTGCTGTTCGGAGGTACTCCAGGTTCTTATGATCCGTGAAGATGAGGATCGGATGAGAAGCACCTTCCAGCAAGTATCGCCACTCCTCGAGAGACGACTTGATTGCCAGTAGTTCCCTATCTCCCACATCATAATTCCGCTCCGGAGCGGTTAATTTCCGGGGAAAAAAAGCTACTGGATGAAGCAGGGCTTTGGTACCCTGGCGTTGAGACAGAATAGCCCCTACCGCTGTTTCCGAGGCGTCCACTTCCAGGACATACGGTAGAGCTGGGTCCGGGTGTTTGAGAATGGGTGCGGAGGTAAACAGGGACTTGAGCTTCTGAAAAGCGGCCTGAGCCTCCGGTGACCAATGGTATTGGGTGTTTTGACGAGTCAGTCGTGTGATGGGCTCCACAATAGCGGAGAAACCCTTGATGAATTTGCGATAAAAGTTTGCGAAGCCCACAAACCTTTGAACTCCCTTCCTGTCAGCTGGTGCGGGCCATTCTAGGATAGTCGAGACCTTTTGAGGATCCATGTGAATGCCCGTGGTGGAGATTATTAACCCCAGAAAGTGCATGCTGGGTTGCTCAAAAGAACACTTTTCCGCCTTGGCGTTTAAGCCGTGTTGCCGAAGACGCCCAAGAACATTGGTGACATGCCTGCGGTGTTCTTCCAAGGAAGTGGAAAAAATCTAAATATCGTCCAAATAGACAATTACAAAAAGATCCAGAAAGTCACGGAACACGTCATTGATGAAGTGTTGGAAAGTAGCCGGGGCATTGCATAGACCGAAGGGCATCACCAGGTATTCGTAGTGCCCGAAACGGGTACGGAATGCTGTTTTCCATTCGTCTCCTTCCCTGATGCGAATGAGATTATATGCCCCTCGGAGATCCAGTTTTGTAAAGATGGTTGCCGCCCCTAGCCACTGGAAGAGTTCCGGGACCAAAGGTAGGGGGTAACGATTTTTAATAGACACCCGGTTGAGCTCCCTGTAGTCAATACATGGCCGGAGTGTGTGGTCCTTTTTTTCTACGAAGAAAATACCGGCTCCGGGCCGGTGAGGTAGATGGCCGGATGAATCCTTTCTTTATATTTTCGTCCAGGTAGGACTTGAGAACTACCAGTTCAGGCTCGGAGAGAGGGTAGATCCTTCCGAAAGGCACTTCTGCTCCGGGTAGTAGCTCTATGGGGCAGTCATAAGGCCGATGTGGTGGCAGCTTATCTGCCCCTTTCTTACTAAAAACGTCCAGAAATGGGTGATAGGCCTGGGGGAGAAGGGTCCGGACGTCAGGTTCAGGTTCGGAATCCAGGCTGAGAAGTGCGGGTCCAGCTCCAGCTCGAGGGCTCAGGCAGTGCTGATGACAATAGGGTGACTGGAATTGGACGACTCCGGTGGTCCAGTCAATGCTGGGGTTATGGGCCTGAAACCAGGGTAGTCCCAGGATGATGGGGCAGAGAGGAGATGTGATGGCATCCAGCCGTAGACGTTCTTGGTGATTATCCAAGGTGCAGGAGAGGAGAGGGACCGTTTCGTGGGTAACAGTCCCGGATTTAATGGGCGACCCATCGGCCAAACGGATCACTAGCTTGTGTGTCTTACGTTGGAGGGGAATGCGGTGCAGAGCAACAAAATCCTGATCAATAAAGCAACTGCATGCCCCTGAGTCAAGGATTGCTGGAACCGTAATACTCCCTCCGGGAAGCTGTAAAGAGAGAGAGATTGTAAGATGAGCAGGAGAACTGGGACATTTAGACAGGTCCTTAGAGCCTGTGATCAAGCACTTACCGCGCTTCGCGGGGCATGTCCTGACCATGTGGCCAGGTTCACCACAGTAGAGACAGAGGTTCAATTGGAACCGCCGCTGTCTTTCCTCGGTGCTGAGAGAAGGCCGGAGTAGACCGATCTGCATGGGTTCGGAAGTGTCCTGTGGAGAGGAGGAGGAGGAAGTCGGGTGGAAGGAAGGCGGTGTTGGTGGTGTCGGGTAGCCAGGAACCCGAGGAAGCATCCAGGTGGGGCGCAATTGCCCGGAAGACCTTTTGGCGCGGCGCTCTCTGAGGCGCCGATCGATAGAGATGGCCAAGGAGATCAGCTCCTCCAGGGTCTTAGGGATCCCCACTCGCGCCAGCTCATCCTTCAATGGCTCCGAGAGTCCCATGCGGAACTGGAATAGGAGAGCCGCGCTGCCCCAGGTTGTATCCGAGCTCCAGTGCCTGAATTCAGCGGCATAGTCTTCCACTGGGCGACGTCCCTGCTGGAGGGTGTGCAGAGCAGCTTCTGCGGTGGCAGCTAAGTGGGGGTCTTCGTACAGCTGCGCCATGGCCTGGAAGAAGACTGTAGCGGAAGACACTTCAGGAGCGTTTTGCTCCTATAATCTGAGAGCCCAGACCTGGGGTTCACCCTGCAGAAGTGAGATGATGAATCCGACCTTCGTGCTTTCCAGGGAAAACGTGCGTGTCTGCAATCCGAGGTATAGATCGCACGCACTTCGGAAGACCCGGAACTTGCGCCGATCCCCGGAGAACTTGTCCAGCAACGGGACCTTGGGTTCCGAGGGCAGGGCCACAATGGTGCGGGCCGCAGAAGCACCGGAGGCCAGAGCGGTGGAAAGTTCCTGCACCCGCTCTTCCAGCCGGGTGTATCCTTCTTGGAGATTCTTGACGGCTTGGGTCAGACCGGCAAGATGTGCACACAAGTCATCCATGGCGGAGCGGGTTCCCTGCGCAGACTCAGTCATGGCTGCTCGTTTCTGTCACGTACCTGACGGTGGAGTCTGTCTTGTGCAGGGAACAACCACTCTTGCGCACCCGATTCAAGGACCCCTGGTAGTGGGGACAGAGGCCCAAGAGTGCGGGATGGCACGAGGGAGGGGTGATGGTCCCCAGGAACTTAGCCC
>BLSH010098618.1:3158208-3188232 GCA_018402905.1 Glandirana rugosa | reverse complement strand
CCGTAAAGGCGCCACCACGCGTGTAAACACGGCCTTTGCCGCGGTTTGCTCGGATAAATTTGGACCTCTGAGACCTCTGTTCACGACGAGCAAGATGTCGCAAGGGCTGGACACTCGGAGTCGGAGGCTATGGACAAGGTCACAACAAGACGGAGGACAAACTGGGCCGAACAGGGCTGGACGACAGACGATGGACGTGGCTGGGGCCGATAGGTGCTGGTAGGCTAACAGACGAGGGAACATGGAGACGACGGGCGGGTAAATTGCTCAGGCAAGAAGGTACAAAGGATCAGGCAAAAGAGTAGTTAGAGTCCAAGCAAGGTTCGTTAAATGGGCGGGCAGCAGAGGTACAAGGGAGCAGACAATCGGATGGTCGTGGATAGCCGGGGTCGGTGCAGGTAGCAGACAGCAGGTCGGGACAAGCCGGGTCAAACAGGAGGCAGAACAACACTGGAACAGGTATCGGAGGCTGAGGCTCACAGGTCGGGAACGCTGTAGAACGAGCAGCACTTGTCTCCAGAGTCTCCAGGTTTAAATAGGCTCGTTTGGCGCCGTTTCCGGCACAAATGTGCGCACCACCGCGGAAATGCCAGGAACCAGCAGAAATTGTTCCTTTTCCTAACACAGAGTGAGAATCTTTTGGCTGGGTGGTTTAGCCCATTTGCGTTAATAGATAAACACTTGATATTCATTTTTGATTTTCATAGCTGTGTTTGGTCCTTGAAGTGGTACGTTAACAAGTGGGGTCTTGGTCTTTTAGAGTGGAGGTGTTTTGTTGTGCTGTATGTTGTTGAGGTCGGGTCGAATTGGAGAAGAGACTCTGTACCTTCAAAGCTGGGTTGGTGGGGAGAGGGAGAGATGATAGTAGGAAAGTGGGAGAAATTCAGGTTCGTTATAAAAAGAGGATCATGCTTGTGATCCGTGATGGGAAGACCCATCTTTTTAACTTGGAGGGCCACTGGACGATTTGTCATCCTAGGCCTGGGACTTTATGCGTGCTGTGGTATTAAGGTGGATGGTTACCTCCGCTTGTGTGGTGTTTCTTTGCTGTGCGTTTGTGGGATACCAATTGCCATTCCTCTTGGGTTGTGATGGAGGTCCTGCTTGTGGATGGTTGGGACTCTGAAGTGATAGGCAGGATTCCCCATTGTTGAAGGAGTTGTACTCCATTTTCCAGGGTTGAGATTTGGGATGTAGAGCCCTTGTAGGTTATTAGCAGGCACGCTGGGTATCTCCATTTGTGGGGAATGTTGTGATTCCTCAGCGCCTTAGTTATTGTGGCCAGATTCCTTAGTTTCTGCAATGTGTGTTTCGACAGGTCCGGGAGCATTTGGAGGCCTTTGTATTGCTCTGGGAGTGTGTTTTTCTGTCTGAAAGATGACATTATGGCTTCCTTGGATTGGTAGAAGTGGATCCTCATTAACCGGTTCCCCACCGCGCGCCGTGTTTTTACGGCGGCAGTGGGGGAGCGCTGCGCGAATCGCCGTAAATAAGCGGCGATTCGCATTTTGGGCACCAGGGGGCGCGCGCGCACCCGCCGCACTCCTGAGGAGTGTGCCCGCGGCTCGGGCGGACCCGATGTCCGCCAGCGAGCCGCGATGAGCGGCTACAGGGCAAAGAACGGGGAACCGCCGATGTAAACACGGCGGTTCCCCGCCCTGTCAGTGGGGCATGAGAGATCTACTGATCCCTGTCACTGGGATCAGTTAGATCTCTCATGCCCATGTTAGCCCAACCCCCCCACAGTAAGAACACACCCAGGGAACACAGTTAACCCCTAGCTCTCCCCCCCAGGTTAACCCCTTCACTGCCAATGACATTTATACAGTAATCAGTGGACATTTAAATTTCTGATCGCTGAATAAATGTCATTGGTCCCAAAAAAGTGTCAAAAATGTCCGACATGTCCGCTGCAATATCGCATTACCGCTAAAAATCGCAGATCGCCGCCATTACTAGTAAAAAATAAAAAAAAAATAAAAACCCCAGAAATGAATTCTCATCATGCGTAAACGCGGCCACTTTTGCGCAAACCAATCAATAAACGCCGATTGCGATTTTTTTTATCGCAAATATGAGGAAGAATATAAATCGGCCAAAAACGGTGAAAAAAAATTTTTTTTTTATATTTTTTTTTTGGATTTGAATTTTAGCAAAAAGTAAGAAATTTGTTTTTTTTTTGCAAAATGGTCGCTCTTCTTTTGTTTATAGCAGCGATAAGAAATTACGCAGAGGCGATCAAATACCACCAAAAGAAAGCTCTATTTGTGGGGAAAAAAGGACGCAAATTTCGTTTGGGTACAACGTCGCACGACCGCGCAATTGTCCGTTAAAGCGACGCAGTGCCGAATCGCAAAAAGTGCTCTGGTCCTAAAGCTGCAAAACCTTCCGGGGCTGAAGTGGTTAATGTGTCTCTGGGTAGGTCCGAGGCTATGAACGATGGCTTGGGTAATCTATGGATCCTATCAATGGCTAGTTCCGTGGGTGATAGAGTTGGCACTAGGGCTGCAAAGAGGGTTTTAACATAGTGGTGAAGTTGGTCAGCCTGCACGGACTCGGGGATGCCTCTAATCTTAAGATTGTTCCATTTGCTGCGGTCTTCCAAGTCCACCATTTTGTCTTTGATCCACTCTAGTTCTTCCTTTTGCCCCAAGTATGCATCCACTAGTGAGTTATGGGATGTAGTATATTCTTCCATTGAGGACTCAATATTTGTTATTCTTGCTTCTGCTTTATGGAGGTCTGTTTGGAATTGTTGCATACATCCCTGCCAGTCAGCCTGTAGAGAGGATCTCAGCGATAGTAGCATATTTTTTAGTGTCACATCTGAGATTGGCTGACCTTGCGTTGGGAATTCTGCTATAGGATCCTTGCCCACTGCCTGGTTTGCTTCTCCGGGTTGTGATGGACCCAGTTCCATGTTGGCCTCCGGGTCTTGCCTGTGAGGAGATTCCCTATGTGGCTTTGCCTTTACTGGACTTCTTGTGGAGGGAGAGGAACTCCCCGAAGACCCTTCGCTATCCGGGTTACCCACCTTACGAAGTTGCGGAGCGCCCGTCTTTTCGTTCGTGCCTTCGTTCCGTGCACCGACCCGTCGTTGTAGCTGTAGGACACTGCCCTGCTTTTGCGGCCTAGTGCTGGAGGCTTGGAAGAGACTCGCTTGCTGAAGCTCTTTCCTCCTGCGGGTCATACCATTTTGTAGCTGGAGCTCTGCTGAGTCAGATCCTGCTGATGGTAGTTGCTTTGCCGTGCGGAGGTAGACGTTGTAGTCTATTGTCCCGGGTGGCCATGCGGAGCTGCAGGATTAGGCTGCCATCTTCCGCACTGGTCGCCACGCCCCCCGCATGGCGAGTCTTTTGAAGATGTACTTTTTTTGCTACAAGTTTTTGGAAAATGTGGGAAAGAAAATACATTTTATTTTTACACAAAGTTGTCAATTTAATAAGATATTTTTCTTACACAACATGGGCATACATAGAACTTCACCCCAAAACACATCCTGCCACTCCCCCTGAGTATGGAAATACCACATGTATGAGACATTTTCAATGTTTGAACTTAATATCTACTGGACATTGTATCTTGTGTATAACAAAAATCAATCAATTGTATCAAAAGCAGAGTACTGTAATGGCCACCTTTTGATAAATGGTCAGGGAATATACACTGAGCAAAATTATAGGAACACTTTTGCATTTGCCCCTATTTATCATAAGCTGAATTTAAAGGTCTACAATTTTTTCTATGTACACAAAAGGCCTATTTCTCTGAAATATTGTTCACAAATCTGTCTAAATTTGTGTTAGTGAACACTTCTCCTTTGCCGAGATAATCCATCCACCTCCCAGGTGTTGCATCTCAAAATGCTGATTAGACAGCATAATTATTACAGTGGTGTGCCTTAGGTTGGTCACAATAAAAGGTCACTCTAAAATGTGCAGTTTTACATAGTTGGGGGGGGGGGTCCGAAAACCAGTCAGTATCTGGCGTGACCACCATTTGCCTCACGCAGTGCAGCACATCTCCTTCACATAGAGTTGATCAGGTTGTTGATTGTGGCCTGTGGAATGTTGGTCCATTCCTCTTCAATGGCTGTGTGCAGTTGCTGGATATTGGCAGGAACCCGAATACTCTGTCATATACGCCAATCCAGAGCATCCCAAACATGCTCAATGGGTGACATGTCCAGAGAGTATGCTGGCCATACAAGAACTGGGATGTTTTCAGCTTCCAGGAATTGTGCACAGATCCTTTGCAACATGGGGCCGTGCATTATCATGCTGCAACATGAGGTGATGGTCGTGGATGAATGGCACAACAATGGGCCTCAGGATCTCATCACGGTATCTCTGTGCATTCAAAATGCCATCAATAAAATGCACCTGTGTTCATTGTCTATAGCATACGCCTACCCATACCATAACCCCACTGCCACCACGGGCCACTCAATCCACAACGTTGACATCAGCAAACCGCTCACCCACACAACGACATACATGCTGTCTGTCATCTGCCCTGTACAGTGAAAATCGGGATTAATCCGTGAAGAGAACACCTCTCCAAAATGCCAGACGCCATCGAATCCAAGCATTTGCCCACTCGAGTCAGTTACGAAGACGAACTGCAGTCAGGTCGAGACCCCGATGAGGATGAAGAGCATGCAGATGAGCTTCCCTGAGACAGTTTCTGACAGTTTGTGCAGAAATTCTTTAGTTATGCAAACCGATTGCTGCAACAGCTGTCGGGGTGGCTGGTCTCAGACGATCTTGGAGGTGAAGATGCTAGATGTGGAGGTCCTGGGCTGGTGTGGTTCCATGTGGTCTGCAGTTGTGAGACCTTTGAATGTACTGCCAAATTCTCTGAAACGCCTTTGGAGATGGCTTATGGTAGAGAAATGAAAATTCAATTCAAGGGCAACAGCTCTGGTGGACATTCCTGCAGTCAGCATGCCAAATGCACGCTCCCTCAAAACTTGTGACATCTGTGGCATTGTGCTGTGTGATAAAACTGCACATTTATTGTGGCCAGCCTAAGGCACACATGTGCAATAATCATGCTGTCTAATCAGCATCTTGATATGCAACACCTGTGAGGTTGATGGATTATCTCGGCAAGAAGTGCTCACTAACACAGATTTAGACAGATTTGTGAACAATATTTGAGAGAAATAGGCCTTTTGTGTACATAGAAAAATATGTAGATCTTTGCGTTCAGCTCATGATAAATAGGGACAAACACAAAAGTGTTGCGTTTATAATTTTTCTCAGTGTAGATTGGTGTAGCACCACATATAGCAATCTCCATTCCTATAAGCTATGCAAGCCTAGCCTACTGCTATGTGGCTGCCCCCAGGAATGCCATGTTCACTGGCCAGGAAGTACAGGAGACTGAAAGAAGGAAGAACAAAAACATGTATTGTGGTTCCAGGAGTGCAGTTGTCTATAGGTGATGGCTGGGACTAGTGTCTCGCCAGAACGTAGTCAGTGAGATATTGGACCTGTGTGATGGTGATCAGGAACATTGTTATTGGAATACACCGGTCTGAAAACACTGGGACGAGTGTGGCGGTGATCAGAGACAATGGCTGGCTGCACTGGCATACAGTGATATCAGAACAACCAGCCATTGTAAGTGATCACTGCCACAGCAGTACAACAAAAAAAAATTACAATTATTGCTGTGTTTACATTCAGCTTGCCTGCGGCCTACCTTGCAACTGCAAACTATAAGTACTAACAAAGAAGGCATCTGCTTTTCAAGCTATGGTAGCTGTATGAACCAGGCCCAAGGACGTATGGTTTAAGATGTCAGGATTAGAAATTTACATAAACTTCTATTTGTTCTGTTAACCAATGTTTTAATTGACAACCCCATGAAAGAGTACAAAAAGAATACTTTGCAGCATACATTTCTAGTAGACTAATGAGAACAGTAATGTGAAAAGGAGTAGCTGGACAACTGCATATTCTTCTTGATGATTAGAGTAATTTGTAATAAGCATTTTTTATATTATTCTAGCTCTACCTTTCAACTTTGATTTTTATGATATGAACAAGGATGGTGTTATAACGTTGGCTGAACTGTCAAATGTCACAGAGACTCAGATAGATGATGCAAATGAACCATTTAAAAGTGCTGACAGAAACGGTAAGAATTTTTACTAATTGATATGTAAAGTTAATGTATTTTCTATTATTTATACCCTTTCTTCAAAGGCCAGTTACCACTAATATGGCCAGAGATTACTGATCCCTAAATGCCAGGCCCAATTTTGCACCATATATCAGTTAACCTGACAATAACACTGTAATTCATTTGAACACCTATATTTTTAAGGGCATATAAGACTTTTCTTTGCTACACTATTTTAATAAAAACCTATCTTTTTTATTATACAGGTAGACAGACAAATGCCCCTAAAAATATTTCTTTCTCTTTCAAAGTGAAGTATATTTATTACTGTAATTGTATATGACAATTACAGTATCAAAAGTGAAGTATGACCATACTTTTTTTGTGGGTCACGGGAGTGCACTTATTTTTGCTTTCCTGTGACCCAGAATCAGCTGACAGCAGGCTAAAGATGTTGTCCACTGACATCGCAGAGTTGCTCCAGGCTTTAGGAGGATCCCAACCATATTGTCAGGAACCACCCGGATGTCGGATTGACATTTGGTTCAGCCTCTGAGAGCTGGAGCCAGCTGTTCCTGCCCACTGCCTAGCCCAGCTCTCCCATGAGAGTTGGAGAGCAGTCATTGCTCTAAGCTCCGAGCGGACAAAGAAATAAGTAATCAGCAGCCATGTGATTGCTCAGTTCCTTGGCTTAAAGCCGGCAGGGGACAGCTGCAACATTAGACTGATGCTGCACCATAGAGGTGAGTATAGATGTCCCTTTAAATAAATGAATACTGCCATTTTCATGCTGCAATGGTATCTTCAATGCCATGTGCAGACTGAAGGGTTTATTGCAATTTAAGCCTCCAACCTGCATGTGATCACGTATAGCTGGTGTAGCAATCACATGATCAGGAACCACTTTGATTGGTTCCTGATCAATGTGGAGGCTGGTGTGAGCAAGTCCTAACTTTCAATGTTTGTACATGTCTGTCCATGTATGTATAACATTGCCTATATTTTCTTTTCTAGGAGACCATCTTTTATCAGAAAAGGAGTTTCAAGATGCCCCTTGGGTATTTGCTATTCCTTAGA
Organism: Glandirana rugosa; assembly: GCA_018402905.1. Lineage (NCBI taxonomy): Eukaryota > Metazoa > Chordata > Amphibia > Anura > Ranidae > Glandirana > Glandirana rugosa. Next base: position 3,181,023 of record BLSH010098618.1, on the reverse strand, counting down.
CTAGTATGAACTTTAGAGGATCATTACTAAGGAGAAGCAGACACATTTTAAAGTAAAACATTAGTCCACATGTTTTAAAACTTTTGGATAGAGTAGAGAATGGTTTTAAACCTCACAACTGCTATACCCACTGGGGAGATTGGCCACCACTTCCTGTTCCAAAAGCACAGCAGGAATGAGAAGAAATCTCACTGCAGTGAAAAGAAGAAATGCTTCCCTAGTCACAAGTTGGTTTGGAATCCCCGAGCAAGGACTCAAATAGCAGTAAAAACTAGAAATAAAATTGTCGAGCTCTTCTTTAAGGCAGCTCTGTCACTTGCAAAAACCATTAAAACGTGGGCTGCCTCTAAAGAAAAAAACAGAATACTTATGCCCACGCTACTAACCTTTGCTCTCTTGAAGACCTAGACTCACTAAAGAATCTTTAATATCCAACACACTTTTGGGTGTGTTGGATTCCTGGTCCTCCATGAAACACTGTAGTTTGATCCATCAGAGAATCTACCTCACTGTTGTGTCCTGTAGTGACTTAGGGGCCGGCAAATGAAACCACTGTGCTTAGTGGGGGACCAGACATCCAATACACCCTGTAGTGTCATATGCTGAAGATTTTTCAACAGACCTCGATATTCCAGGGAAGGAAGATTGTCAGCAGGAAAGGCAAATCTTTCCTTTTCAGACGTTATTTTCAAATTTTTATTTTAGCGACTTGCTAAACGTCTCTCAATGAACTCACAATTATTTGTCAATTGATTAACAATGCATTTTAAAAGGGAATTTCAGGCTAAGGTATTTGGAATGCATTAAAATATTGTGGAAACAGATCTACTATCCCTTATCCAAAGAAAATCCAAAGTCAAGCCAGATGAAGAAGTCAGGTAAAGACAGAATTAGGCTCCAAATGCACACATTCTTTCCAGGACAATGAGGATAACCCGGGCATATCTACATTTTTTTTATTATTAGAATAAAATCAATATACAGTATAGTTACATTATTAGGTTTAAATAAGACACTAGTCCATCTAGTTCAACCAATAAAAAAAAACATAAATAGAACACCTCCATATACCTTTTCCTATACCCATAGCTGACCCAGAGGAAAGCAAAAAAAAAACAATAAAGCTTGATTTACACTCCAGTGGGGAAAAAATGATCCCCCAGGAGGCAATTGGATATTGCCTGGATCAGCTACCCCTGGTGTTACCTCTAAAATGTATTATTATTTTTGCTAAAAAAAAAAATTGGCTTTTAAGAACGCATCCAGCTCTTTTTTAAAAGAATCTACTGAGTTGGCCAGAACTAGTTCTTGAAGGAACCTATTCCGCTATTTCACAGCTCTTATTGTGAAGAAGCCTTTCCTTATGTGAAGGGTAAATCTCTTTTCTTCCAGTTATAAGGAGTGCCTCCTTGTCCTCTGTAATGACCTTATTAAAGTGAATAATTCTACACCAAGTTCACTATATGGACCACTTATGTATTTATATATGTTAATCATACCCCCTTAAAGCGGAGTTCCACCCTAAAGTGGAACTTCCGCTGGTTGGATTCCTCCCCCCCTCAGGTGTCACATTTGGCACCTTTCGGGGGGGAGGGGGAAGAGGACACCTGTCTTTAGACAGGTGTCTTTTTCCACACTTCCGGGAGCTCTGGCCGGCGGACGCGGCCGCTGACGTCAGAAGCCGGCTCCCTCCTCCCTGCTCGCTCTGCTACTGGCCGCCTGGCCAGTAGCAGAGCGTGGCAGAGCTCGCGCATGCGCGGTAAGGTGCCCGGCGTGAAGCTGTACTGCTTACACGTCCGGGTTCCCTTACCCGCGATGGAGGCGGCTGCACCCGTCCCCCGATCCGAAGATCGGCGGCGGGTGCCGACATCGCTGGAGTCCAGGACAGGTAAGTGTCCTAATATTAAAAGTCAGCAGCTACTGTATGTGTAGCTGCTGACTTTTAATTTTTTTTTTTTTAGCCCGGACCTCCGCTTTAATCTACTCTTCTCAAAATAGAATAAATTCAATTCAGCTAATCTTTCCTCATAGCTGAGCTTCTCCATGCCTCTTATCAGTTCTTATCAGTTTGGTTGCCCTTCTCTGCATGTTCTCCAGTTCTCTGATATCCTTTTTGTAAAGTGGTGTCCAAAACTGAACTGCATATTCCAGGTGAGATCTTACTAATGAGTTCTACAGGGGCAAAATGTTCTCTCTCTCTCTCTCTCTCTCTCTCTCTGTAGTCTATACCTCTTTTTAAAATGAAAACATTTTCCTAACTTTAGAAACCACAGTTTGGCATTGCATGTTATTATTACATCTACAGTATGATCTACCAGAACACCCAGATCCTTTTCCACCATTGACTCCCCCAGCTGTTCCCATCCTAGTGTGCATGCGTGCCGTGTTTTTAGCCTCCAAGTGCAAAACTTTACATTTGTCCACAATAAAGTGATATTATTTTTTTAATAACAAATATCTTATACTTACTGTACCTGCTCTGTGTAATGATTTTACACAGAGCAGCCCGATCCTCCCCTTCTCATGTTCCCCGCCGGTACTCCTGTCTCCTCCTCTTCTCTGAGTTCCCCCATAGCAAGCTGCTTGGGGGTCAAGCCGTGCCCTGTGCTGTGTTTCTTGTGGAGACACAGAGTGGGGCATGGCCTCAACCCACTTCCTCCTCCCAGGCTGTGATTGACAACAGTGGGAGTCAATGTTTCCTGTTGCTGTCTCTTAGTTAATGAGGAGGCAGAGACCCAGGAGATTAGCCACTCTCGTGCACATCACTGGATCATGATTCGGCATTACGAATGCATAAAGGTAAAAAACCTTCAACCTTTGGAACCACAATTAAATAATGCATAGAGTTCCCATTGTAAGTTGGAGACATCCTGATATAATTCCACCGCATAGCAAGGTGTCATCTGCAAACACTGAGATGGTACTTTTAAAAAGCTAGGGTCCCAACACTGAACCTTAGGGTACACCACTAATAACCATAGACCAGTCAGAGTATAAATCATTAATCGCTAATCTCTAAATACAATCTTTTAGCCAGTTTTCTATCAATTTACAAACTGAATTTTCTATGCCCGTAGAATTTAAAATAGACATTAGACGCATGTGGGGAACTGTGTCAAATGCTTTGGCCAAATCCATATATACAGTACTATGTCCACAGCCACTCCTTTGTCTAAGGCTCCATTCACACCATGGCATTCCGTTTTGCGGGTGGAATCGGCGCGATTCTGCCCTCGGTTCGGAATCACTGTAAATCACGGGACACCATTGCGGTCCTTGTTACTTTGAAAACCTGTGTACTGTTTTGATTCATTTTTGGCACTTTTTTGGTGAATAAGTAGGGGTACTCCCTACTCATTCACATGGGGGGGGCAGGATCTGGAGGCCCCTTGTTAAAGGGGGCTTCCAGATTCTGTTAAGCCCCCTGCCCGCAGAGCCCAGGGTTGTGGGGAAGAGGCCCTTGTCTCCATCAACATGGGGACAATGTGCTTTAGGGTGGGGGGCAGAGCCCCCCAAAGGGTCTGGTATGTACTGGGTTTCTTTAGAAATGTTAGTTTGCTGTAGCGTGTTATATACACTGTATACATGTGCCACTTTACAGGCAAGCTAAGGGGCCCCCCAGGCACTATATTTAAAATACATTTTCATTTTTGTAGTCTCACTTTAAGCATCATTGAATTCACTGCTCCTAAAAAAAGATCCTTATTTAAAAAAATAAAATTTCCATTGATTCATGTCTCCCAGGGCAGTACTCAGGACCCCCATACATTTTTATGGCCAATAACTTGCATATAAGCCTTAAAAATGGGGACTTTTGTTTTTTGCATGTTCGGGTCCCATAGACTTCAAAGGGGAATGCGGCTCGGGGTCAAACATTTTCCTGTTTGGGAGTTCTGCTGCGAACAGGGGGGTATTCGGCCCATCTCTACCTGTCATTGCTCAGGGTAGGTTTCCTGATAGTGATAACAGTGAAACATGCCTGCATAAAGAGTGTAGAAGCAGCCACTTGGAGTCTCCATCAGAAGTCTTTGAGACAAGTTCACAAAACATAATTGTTGTCACCCCATAACAGGAAGTGGCTGAACAAGGACCTTTACTGCAGGATTACCAGATATTACTGTAATGAAAGCTGCACATTTAAAAGTATTGAAAATTACTTCTGAAAATACATTAAGATGTTAAAACTTACAGTATATCAGATTTTAGTGATTTTGTTGACATATACTTTAAAAGTTGGATAGCTGTAGTGTAGTATATACGTTGCTGTGTTTAATTGTTTAACAAGGGTATAACGCCACGCATTACAAATACAGTTGTGGTGAAAGGGATGACGTGCTGAAGCTTTATTTATAAAGGAGTACACAATGAAACCTTTGCAAAGTAGATGTTCATGTAGCTTCATATAAGGTGTATAAGGTGAAACTACTCACTGCATTCCAAAAATGTGCCTTTTATTTTCACTTACTTCGCATAGTCAGCCTGAACATTGCTTTATCTCATTTTTAAGCAAAGTGATTACCCCCTTCCCCTTTTAAATTAATATTCACTTTGCTAAGTGAACATTTTCTACTCCTTTAGTAAATTAACCCATTTAAATCAAGAATATCAATGGTAATTTAAAGCGGTATAAGCAAAATTGTAATGTTTTATAGCTTGTCAATAGTTAAATGTGGTGACTCCATTATTTTCTTTTCTTTTTTTTACTTTTTTCCTTTATTTTGACTTGGTGATCCAGGCAGTCAGCCTGCTATGTGTCAACTTTCTTTAACAGACCAAGCTGCTTAGGTAAAGTACATTGTTGTAGTAGTTAGAAGGTTGGGTCAAACCACTTAACACTAACCAGGGTTTTTACAATAGCCATATTTTCTTTATTTATGTAGAACCTTTATCCCAAAAGGAAAAAGACTATTGGCTGCACTTGCTTAGCTGGAGTTCAGCGTTTAAGTGGTTGTAAACACTAAGGCTGGTTTCACACCATTGCGGTGCGAATTCCAGCCCGTCTGCTTCTGAGAAGGGGCGGAGCCGCCATTCGGCGGCTCATGTCCGTTCTCGCAGCGCATCGGCTGCTCGGGGAGGGAGGGGGGAGGGAGGGGGGGGTGCAGCGAGGAGGGGAAAGATCCCTGCAAAATCGCTGTTCAATGCGGAGCACATCTGCGGGTTAGATGCGCTCCCATTGAACTCAACAGGCTGGGAATTCGCACCGCATTGCACAAAAAACGTGTGCGGTTTTTGTGCAATGCGGAGTGCGAATGCACCGCACATATGTGAACTGGACACCTTGAAAACAATGTGTTTTCAAGTGTCCTGCGAATTGGATGCGGTTTAAGCCGCATCCAATTCGCATAGGTGTGAACCCAGCCTAAAGGTTTTTTTCACCCTAATGCATTCCATAAATTAGGGTTAAAACCTTGCACTGCCAGATTACTACTAGATCTGTCAGTTTCAAACTGACAGATCACTCCCCCTGTACTGTACAGAGCTTTGTGCTATTTACCCACACAGAGCTCTGGGCTGTGAGTGCTCATAGTCGATCAGCATGTCCCAGATGTTAATCATTGGCCGGGACTTGCTGAAAGTTTCCCACTGTGTATAATCACAGCGGGTGCTGGGCAGGGGCACACGTCCTAATCCCAGAAGTATGCAGTGTTGTACGGTGCCTTGGCAGTCGCCAAGTGGTTAATTTGTTAGTCCAGTAGTATCTAAATTTACTAATGTATCTAACAATGCCCTCCCCTCAGATTGATAATGCTGCTTTCCAGAGCTAAAAAATCTGTATGTATATGTGCAAGGGGACTAATTTAAAGCAGCTGGCACGCCACTAGACCAATAGTGCATATCAAAAAAATTTCAACAAAGTGCTGCGCTAAAAAAATCGTGATACATATATGAAATGTGAAACCAATAAACTACCATAAATAAATAAACTCAAACACATGGATACATTCATTTGCATAGTCCAGTCCATGTATGTATTCAAAAATAGGTATGTAGTGAATGTATATAAAATCAAAAACGGTTGCGCTTATGAGTGATAAAGTAAAATAAAATAAAATAAGCAATCATATATGTGACCAAATGATATAGGTGAAAAAATAAATATGCATAAAGTCCAACAATAAATACATGTGCAGCAAGTGGAATATTTCCTTAGTGAATAACCACACACTAAAAAAAGAAAGAAAAAACTGATGACATGATAGTCCCAAAAAACGAAAAAGACCAGAATAAAAAGTCCAACACCATGTAGTAGTGAAATGATGTATGTGGGATAATGATTATGGCATTCAGATCCACCAAAAAAGAGAGAGATGAGCCGCCACCGATGATATGTACACCTCTAGGTGAATAAAGGGTACCCTTACCGGAGGGAGTGGACTCACTATTTCTAGTGAGTCATCAGCGCTGGCAGAAAATAACCCTCTGCGGGGTATAGCACCAGGTTGGTTCGTCTCCTCCTAATGGTAGGGTAACTGCAGTAGAAGCAGCCTTTCTCCAGTCACACAGCTCGCAAGTTACACATATAGCATCCTGATAGCATGTGGAAAGGTAGCAGACTCCATCCGTAGGTGTATCTGTATCGTTCAGAACCCAGGTTTGGACAGGTGGGGTCGGTGAGGTCAGGGTCAAAAGGAGAAAGTAAAGAAGTAGCTTAAAGCAAACTGTTACTTCTGCATGGAGGAAGCACGCTATCAGTCCACTCCCTCCGGTAAGGGTACCCTTTATTCACCTAGAGGTGTACATATCATCGGTGGCGGCTCATCTCTCTCTTTTTTGGTGGATCTGAATGCCATAATCATTATCCCACATACATCATTTCACTACTACATGGTGTTGGACTTTTTATTCTGGTTTTTTTCGTTTTTTGGGACTATCATGTCATCAGTTTTTTCTTTCTTTTTTTAGTGTGTGGTTATTCACTAAGGAAATATTCCACTTGCTGCACATGTATTTATTGTTGGACTTTATGCATATTTATTTTTTCACCTATATCATTTGGTCACATATATGATTGCTTATTTTATTTTATTTTACTTTATCACTCATAAGCGCAACTGTTTTTGATTTTATATATTGTTTAGGTGTTATTATCGCACTTTATGTTGCTGCTACATTTTGGGATTTAAAGCGCAATACTGTTCTTTCTTTTTTACATTATGTAGTGAATGTAAACCTTTAAAGAACCATACATCAATATGATATCTAATAAAGTGATACAAGTGTAAAAATGTGCAAAAAGAGTGTAAAAAGGTGCAAAAATCAGTCTCTAGTAAAGTCCAAAGGCAGTAACTGATAGGTCCAGAGGTTATAACAACTTCTAGTAATATGATAATGGTCTAATCCGAGAGATAGCAGTGCATCTACACAGTATGAAGTGTGGTAGAATTTAAAGATTACCAGATATGGTGGGCTCACATAGCCGTATAGCTAGTGGGTGAAAAAGGCTTGATTGGGGGAAGCACTCAATGGAATCCGACATATTGAAGTCCAGGAAAAAGCAGATTCAATCTTCCACCTATGAAAAGCACTCCTTTATCTCTCTATTTATGACCTGACAAGCAGATATCAGAGATAAAGGAGTGCTTTTCATAGGTGGAATGACCGCATGAAGATTGGATCAATGGACGTCTGGTCAGGATAATGAATCCTCTACCTGGCCGTTATTTGTCTATAGGCCAGAAGGGAAGTAGTTAAAGGTTTACATTCACTATATACCTATTTATGAATACATACATGGACTGAACTATGCAAATTAATTTATCCATGTGTTTGAGATTATTTATTTATTTATTGTAGTTTGTAGTGACCAGAAATTTAAACTGCGCTCACTCTATGTACCCAATAAGTGAATAAATAGTAATCAATCAATAATTCATAAAACAGTGCAAATAGTCCAAATATGTGCAGAAATAGTCCAAAGCAGTTCATATAACGAGCCTTAGGTGGCGCTGCAACAATCAAAAGTGACTTTGTGCAACACAGTTCATAATGGTGACAACTCCACAAATATATGACAGGAAGTGACAGGTCCCAGAAAAAACACCAGGGTGTCACTGTCTCCACACAAATGCCTTTAGTGATCCTCTCCACCGCAACATATAAGCATACAGCACACTCACCAGTCGGTTTTGACCCCCATTACAGGTAGTCAAAACAAGCATGGGTTGAAATCACTCCACTTTGGATGTCCCACAGCCCCAGTCTCACTCCGGATGTCTTTGAAGCTCATCAAGGGTCATCCCATATTAAAGAGCAAAAAAAGGGGGGCTTCCAATGGTGACGTATGTCAAGGTTTATTATAAAATCGATTAAAATCACTTACAATCTTGCTGAAGAAAATTGTATATTCAGAAATGATAGGACGCCGTTATGCATTCCAGATGTGTCCAACACAGCAGGAGTGGTGTGCTCAATCAGTCCTGCTGTTTATTGGTTTCACATTTCATATCTGTATCACAATTTTTTTAGCACTGCACTCTGTTGAAGTTGTTCTGCTTTCCACAGCTGTCTCCACTGCACCTCCATCCAGATTGGAAACACCCTGGCGGCATCACCAGGTGAAAATATGGGAAAAACGCCTAGAAAATGAAACAAATGCAATCACCATATTTGAGGAGTGGATTTTTGTTTTTGGGTTTAATCTCACTTTAACTCTTCAATGCTGTATATACGAAAAAATAAAATGAATACCAAAATTGACATATCTTTTTAAACAATCATTTATCAAATGCAAGTCATGATTGAAACATTGAATCAGCAATCCTGAAAATCAGATGCTCGTGTAACCTATTCAAGAACAGAATGTATTCACAAATATGCATAAAATACTTAAAAGTGTAACATCTGTTACATTTTGATTAAAGCTTGTTGACAAACCTACCTCTCTGCATGTGGCTTTTGATCTATGCGTAGAATCTTACATATATCCCTAATGTGCATTTTGTTAAAGTAATACCAATTTCACAGCACAGTGCACACATGTAAGTCATTTTTTCTTAGCCCCTGTGTCTTTCATGTCCTTGGGCTGCAGTAACATATATCACCATAGAAACAACTTTCTTGTTTTTATTGAAAAGTGGTAATGCCTTTTATAAAATGGACTGTAATGTTCTCTACAGTGTAAAAAGGTAAAACAGTAATATTTATGCAAACCATAATTTTGGTTACCCAAACATATATGATTAGCACAAGGGGTTTGCTTCATTGTAGTTTAATACTGTCCTCATCCTATGTTGGAATTTTTTTTTTTTTTTTTGTTTACAAACACTTTTTATTGAAAGATCAAAAAATAGTACAGGATATTTAGCAGATACAATACGTCAGAAAACAATTCGATCTGAATATATATAAAAAAAAATAATATGTTCATACTATGTAAGGTATAAATCATTAATATAAAAGATAGAGATTTTAATGAAAGACCATATACCAATATTGACTTGAATACAAAATATCAGCAGTGGGGAATCATATATGATGGGGAGAGTGCCAGAGTTTCCATTTATTATGGTAAATATGCATGGCGTCATTGATGGTGTGGAAAATGAATTCAGTAAGTTTGACTGACTCCATACGTGAAATGACCTGGGGCCAGGGAAGATTTGGTGTTTGCCGATTACAGGCTATTGTACATTGGATCGAGCTGAATAAGGAGTGGTTCAAATCCACTGCAGAGAGGGGTATATCAGGAATAGATAGATAAAGTAGACAAACTAAGGGGGCTAAAGTAACTTGTTTATCCGTAATTTTAAGGATTGATGAGGATGCTTTGTGCCAAAAGGGTTGCAAAAGTGGGCACTCCCAAAAAATGTGTAAAAGAGACCCAGAGGCGTCACAGCCTCTGAAACATTTTGGGGATACTGCTGGGTAGTAAGAGTGAATTTTTAGGGGGGTCAGATACCACCTAGTCAAAATTTTTGTAGGGTTTTCTTTAAAGGCCGGGGCCTTATTGCACCTTGATAGATTTTTTTATCATTTTTTGCCAATCTTTAATTGAGATCACCTGGCCAATGTCTGTTTCCCATTTTAGCATGGGAATGGTCTTGTCTGCACGATTCATTTAGTTTAAGTGGGTATATAGCTTAGAGATGAGTCCTCTATCTCTGGGAGAATTAATGCAGATGTGTTCAAAAGGAGAAAACTATGTTGGAATTTTTATGGTCCTCTTTAGGTAGGTTCATGTTTGCAGCTAAAACATGCAATTTAGATTTTCTATATATATATATTTTTTGTGCCGACAATTCCCAGCACTGATCCTGGACTCACTATTTTGCACTGGTCCTGTACTTGCTGTTACATAACACACCACGTGACTTCATCGGCCCCGATGAAGTCACGTGGTGGGTGGCGCAACGCGCAGGGCAGAGCCTGAGGGATCGCGAACAGGAAGTGACTTCAAACCAGGAATAACGGTACCCCTGTGATTACCTATACCTTTTTATGAATGTAAGCACATTTTTAATTGCAATAAAGCATACCCTTACAATACTACACTATTAGGGGCACCGCCTCTATTTTTAATATGGCATGAGAGTAACCATACATCACAAGGTTAAGATGCTCTTAAAGGGACCAGAAAGTTATTACCCTGGAGGAACACTTGACAGGATACAAGCACCCTAGTAAATGGGAGGCCACACTACAGGTTCATGGAGGATCCTGATACATGATACTACCTGGAGAGAACCATGTTGGATGTGATTTTACATGCGTTATAAATCACACCAATAAGGTGAGGGCACTGAGAGCACAGTGGTGACTGGGGAGAGTTTTAGATGTCAATGAAGATTTTTTGGATTTGAATTTCACAACACTCAGTTTTGATGAACTGTCATTTTTATGAACCAATATAGTATACACTAGATGTGCATGAAGGACACTAATTTTATTGCATTTGTATTCAGTTGTTTTGTATGCTATTTCACATTTAGAATGTTGAGATTTGTAGCGTAGCACAATTATATTTTACTTATGTGAGAGTGGTAAAACAAGCTGAAGACATTGGTGGAGATCTGATACCGGATGGGCTTTGTAATCATGCTTACCATGACCACTCTGTAATCAGGGGTCATGAATATCTGGTAAGTGCTCTCCCTTATGATTCACAATTGAGGAAGTGGTGGCACTTATCCCAGTTCAAAGATGTTCTTTACATGTGACACTGGATTTTCTGATGCATGGACTTTATTTTGGACTGTTTGGGATTGTATATTTTGAATAAGATTATATATAATTTTATTTAGAACATTTGCAATTATTAGCATTTCACATTGGGGGGGGGGGGGGGGGTTCAGCGATATCTTTGATTCCATAGAGTTGTTAAATATGTATATTTACCAGGGCATAAGGTTGGCTGCATTTTTCCCTATTTTTTTTTCTATATGGATTTTTTTTCTCACAAGCACATTCTTTTCTAGGTATTTTAGTCCTCTGTGGTTGCAAGCAGCAGTGGGGCTCTCAGGGTGCCTAGAATGCAGAACCCTCCCTGTCCTATCTCACATTAGTGGAGGAGGTAGGGGATTTACACAGCTGCACCAGTTCCACGGCCGTATCTCCTCCTGCAGCCCTTGTCTCCGGCTAGCAGACAATGCTGAGGACTTCACAACTGTAGAATTCTCATCAGTAGACTTAGGGAGAGTCTGGGGAGTCTGGGGAGAAAGCTGGGGGTTATTCTGCACCACCTCCTTCCTGTCATCCACCATTGCCGCTATACTTACAACATCAAAAAGCACCTGCCCCTCCTGTAATGAGTACAAGCTGCTCTTCCGCAGCAGCCCCTCAATTTGTACTCCTGAACCCTGCACCCTATTTGATACATGTTTCTGAGAATTGAATCCTGTGCAATATGCACCCCTGAGCTCTGTACCCAGTCTGTTACACATTCCTGAGCCCTGCACTATGGTCACTTTGTTGTATATTTGTTTTACTCCCAACCCTTGCACTATTAATGCCATATTTTATATTACATGCTGACCAAAGTGTTTATTGTCTTATTAGTTGATGGTTACTAAGTAGCATTAGTTGATGGTTGCTAAGTAGTCACCGACTGTTTTATATAGTACTTCCCTAAAGCGGAGCTCCACTCATTTTTGTGTTTATTAATAGTCAGCAGCTGCAAAAAGTGTAGCTGCTGACTTTTAATAAACACACACTCACCTTGTCCCAGGATCCAGCGATGTGGTCACCCCAGCCTTCGCTTCTCTCCCTCTCCTCTCCCCAAAGCCAGCATTTCAACTGTGGGCCCTCAGCTGTGACAGATTGCGGCTTCAAAGCCAGATGAGCACATGCGTGAGTCTCGCTGCGCCTCTTGAATGGTCTGGCAGTCTTCTGGGACCTGTGACATGTCCCAGAAGGCTGCAGGGAGGGAGGGGAGAGGAGAACTTCTACTGGAATTGCCATTCAAGACTAGGTACCCGCTCCCCCATAAAAAAAAAATACATGCCAAATGTGGCAGGGGAGGGGGGAGGAGTGGTTTAAGTGGAACTTCCCCGTTTTGGTGAATCTCTGCTTTAAAGTAGACTGAAAAGCATATGTAATAGAAAATGTTTTATATCCTAAAAGATATCCAGGACAAATTAATATCAATCTGGCAACCTTGGCTTGAGTACTCACTCTTTCAAAATACACCATGTCTCCTGCAGCTGAGATTGGACGGACAGTCTACATGTGCTGATACCTCCCTATAAATACCCATGGGCCTCCACGGTTCTTCCCTTCTCTTCCCCTACACCCAGGCCATATTTTTCATGTTTCCTCCATTCACCCCCCCCCCCCCCCACACACACACACACACCTTTTTTCCCTCCTCCTTTTTCTCGTTAATCTTCTTCTCTCATCCAACATCCTCAATGTTCTTGAATGTAGGGCTTATAATACATAGTGGAAATCTGATCTATCCTCTATTTTTTGGCCTTCCAGTTTCCATATTGTATACCACTTTCAGGGCTTATTGGATACCTCCATGCCACATGTGGCTGGAACAATAAATATTGTTTTCCCTGTTTAAAAATTACCAAATTGCATGATCCTGATCTGCAGGCTTCCTCATCCACACTAATTGCATCTGCTCATTCTCGAATGTAAACTACTTTCAAAATTGTATTGCTATATGAACATATGTTTCTTTTTTCATTGTGTACCATACCCTGCCCTTTATTGTTGTGAAATTGAGCAGTCCATACAGTATATGTAACAATATACATTTTATTAAAAACTTTTCGTACCAGAAATGGTTTCATTTTTAAAAATGATTGTGCTGAATGTGGTATGCCTGTTAGACTCAGGCTTAATTTAACCACTTAACTCTGCTCATATTCTTTGAAAAAAGCCCTATACCTACATTCATATAGGACTGTATGTAAACATACATGCAAATAAATATATCAATAATATATACACATATTCAAATATAAGAAACATTTAAAATATAAATGTTACATAAAAACATAAGTTACATAAGTTTTTGTTCCTTATCTGAGGTCGCTAAACTCCCTGATATACAATGTTGGGCCCATTTAAGCCTCAAATATGCACATCAGCTATTTTCCTCCAGGACATTTAATTCTTTAAAACTTTGAGGTCTGAGCTTGGAGCTCCCAATACACACTACTATCTCTACCTTCAACTCCGCCATGGGGTTGCAGCCCAAATTGGTCTGCAGGATGTTCATCTTGGGCCCTCTGAGCTTGAAACTGTACTGATAGAAGATAACAACTGTAAGCAGGAAAATAACTTCACATCAGGATATAGAAATTTTACAGAAAGACCTGAATAAAATAATGGGGTGCGCAACTAAATGGCAAATGAGGTTTAATGTGGGGAAATGTAAAGTAATACACTTGGGGGCTAAAAACATAAATGCAAACTACTTACTAGGGGGAGAACCTCTGGGGGAATCAAGGATGGAAAAAGATCTAGGGGTCCTAGTAGAAGACAGACTGAACAATAGCATGTAATCTGAAGCTGCAAAGCAGGCAGAATATTAGCATGCATAAAAAGGGGGATATACTTGGGGGTACTGGAGTATTCCACCCAGTTCTGGTCACCAGTCCTCAGAAGGGATGTGCTGGAGCTGGAGAGAGTCCAGAGAAGGGCAACAAAATTAATAAGGGGACCGGAAGAACGACTACAAGCACTAAATATATTCTCGCTGGAGAAGAGATGCTTAAGGGGGGGCATGATAGTGATTTACAAATACCTCAATGGCGATCCCAGCATAGGAAAAAACTATTCAGTCTCATGGCGTGTAAGAGGACATAGGGCCACACAATGAGACCGGAGGAGAAGCTGTTTAACCTTAAGCTGAGTAGGGGATTTTTTTCACTGTCAGAGGGATAAGAGTGTGGAACTCTCATCCACAATTGGTGGTGTCAGCGGGAGTATTGGTATTTTTAAAAGACTCTTGGACATTCATCTTAAAGAACACAACATACAGGGATATGGGAAATGATTATTGTCACTGACACATGTACACCTACACAGGTTGTACTGGATATACTCCTAGAATGGACTATTATCTTTATTCAACCTTATCTACTATTTAACTTGATTTCTAGGTATTATTCTTTATTATTATCCTCTACACCACCATGGTTGAACTTAAGACTCAATGGCAGACAGATATTCCTGCATTACATGATGAATCTTGGGAGGAAGTGGTAGGGAGCAGAGTTGAGCGAACACCTGGATGTTCGGGTTCGGTGGGTTCGGCCAAACTTTGGGAAAAAGTCCGGGTTCGGTAGCGGACTTGACCCGAACTTTACCCCGAACCCTATTGAAGTCAATGGGGACCCGAACTTTTCGGCACAAAAATAACTGTAAAAAAGTCCTGGAAAGTGCTAGAGGGCTGCAAAATGATTTTAGAACAATAATCTGTCCCTTGCAGCAACAGCAGGAACCTGACCCTATAGGAGTAGGTGATGATTTTAGAACAATAATCTGTCCCTTAGAGCAACAGCAGGAACCTGACCCTATAGAACTAGAAGATGATTTTAGAACAATAATATGTCCTTCTAAGCAGTAGACTCTACCTAGTCCAGTCAGATCGTTCTGTAATGCAGGATGAGATCTGCAATCTGTCCCTAAAAGCAGTAGTAGTAGTAATCTCTACCTATCTATCTATCTGCAATCTGTCCCTCACAGCACCGGCAGCATCCTCTCCCTACACTACCCAGAGAGCATGTGACATGCAGCACTAAGTGACTCCAGCTTATAAAGAGGCTGGGTCACATGATGCACTGGCCAATCACAACCATGACATTAGTAGGCATGGCTGTGATGGCTTCTAAAGGGAAAACCAGTGAAATGCTTGTTGTTTGGCTGCCCTGCAGCTATTCAACATGCGTGATCAAATACCCGAACCCAGAACTCGAACCCAAACTTTTTTTCAAATGTCCGGGTTCGGGTCCGGGTCACGGACACCCCAAAGTTCGGTACGAACCCGAACTTTACAGTTCGGGTTTGCTCAACTCTAGTAGGGAGTCAACTATCTGGGGTTATTGCAGCTGGGGATAAGCTCATTCAGCTAAAATACCTACATAGGATTTACTATACTCCACTTAGATTGTATAAGATGGGCAGGTAAGACTTTTCAAAATGTTATAGCTGTCATGCGGCTACTGGTGATTCTTTTCATATGACATGGACTTTTTCCAGTGAGGGCCATTTCTGGTCTTCTATCACCACTTTTATAGAGGAGAAACTAGCCTTACGTAACATCTGTGCTCTGAATAGACATTGAAGATGAGGAACTGCGTGAAGCTCTGAAATCGTTATTGACATTTCTTTTATGCTAAAAAGATCATTGTTTTACAATGGAAAAAAACAGACCCCTATAGTTTGCACAGGTGGGTTAATTTGCTAAACATGGCCTTACCTGTATACCTATGTATAAATTGACATATATTGCTGGAGGTTGTCCATGAAAATTTTTGAAAATCTGGTCTAGCTGGATAACTACCGTGTCAGGAGTAGGAATGGTCCCGATGTTTGAGTCGAACATAAGTTTGACGGGAACATCAGGCGTTCGCTTGCTCGCAGAACAGCGAACATTAGTTAGTGGTGTGCAGGCAGTAAATTAAGATATACCGTATTTTTCGCACCATAAGACGCACCTGACCATAAGACGCACCTAGGTTTTAGAGGAAGAAAACAAGACAAAAAAATATTCTGAACCAAATGGTGTACTAAAATATTTACCAGTGCAGCCATATACCAGATCCATGAAATACAGCCATATACCAGATCCATGAAATACAGCACAATACAGATCCATGAAATACAGCACAATACACCAGATCCATGAAACACAGCACAATACAGATCCATTAAATACAGCACAATACACCAGATCCATGAAATACAGCACAATACACCAGATCCATGAAATACAGCACATACCTGTGTCCATGAAATGCAGCCTGACAGAGCTGAGAGGGAGATTCATATCTCCCGCCACCACTGCGCTGTGATGATGTCATCACCCTGCGCATAGTGGAGCTCCACTCTGCAGCCAGATCCCATTCAGAAAGAAGCAGCTCCAGCCGCCGCAGTACTTCATTTGGCCACTGGGGCCGAATGAAGCCCCAGTGGCCAAATGAAGTACTGCGGCTGCTCTGTCTTCTCACTGTGTGAGATCAGAGCATCGCTCTATGGTGTCTGGGAGCCCGCAGTGTAATGCGAGCTCCCGGCGGCGACGAGAGGGGGGAGGGGGCGGGGGGTTTACAGCATTCGCACCATAAGATGCAGGGAGACTTTCCCCCACTTTTTGGGGAAAAAAAAGTGCGTCTTATGGTGCGAAAAATACGGTATACATATATATATATATATATATATATATATATACAGGGCGGGCCATTTATATGGATACACCTTAATAAAATGGGAATGGTTGGTGATATTAACTTCCTGTTTGTGGCACATTAGTATATGTAAGGGGGGAAACTTTTCAAGATGGGTGGTGACCATGGTGGCCATTTTGAAGTCAGCCATTTTGAATCCAACTTTTGTTTTTTCAATAGGAAGAGGGTCATGTGACACATCAAACTTATTGGGAATTTCACAAGAAAAACAATGGTGTGCTTGGTTTTAACGTAACTTTATTCTTTCATGAGTTATTTACAAGTTTCTGACAACTTATAAAATGTGTTCAATGTGCTGCCCATTGTGTTGGATTGTCAATGCAACCCTTTTATCTCACTCTTCACACACTGATAGCAACACCGCAGGAGAAATGCTAGCACAGGCTTCCAGTATCCGTAGTTTCAGGTGCTGCACATCTCGTATCTTCACAGCATAGACAATTGCATTCAGATGACCCCAAAGATAAAAGTCTAAGGGGGTCAGATCAGGAGACCTTGGAGGCCATTCAACTGGCCCACGACGACCAATCCACTTTCCAGGAAACTGTTCATCTAGGAATGCTCGGACCTGACACCCATAATGTGGTGGTGCACATTTTATAAGTGGTCAGAAACTTGTAAATAACTCATGAAAGAATAAAGTTATGTTAAAACCAAGCACACCATTGTTTTTCTTGTGAAATTCCCAATAAGTTTGATGTGTCACATGACCCTCTTCCTATTGAAAAAACAAAAGTTGGATTCAAAATGGCCGACTTCAAAATGGCCGCCATGGTCACCACCCATCTTGAAAAGTTTCCCCCCTCACATATACTAATGTGCCACAAACAGGAAGTTAATATCACCAACCATTCCCCTTTTATTAAGGTGGCCCACCCTGTATATATACAGTCTAGTATATATATGTATTCTGCATTCTGCAAACTATACATACAGTGCATTCAGTGTAGACTATATATACAGTCAGAGCAGGCAGTGCATTAATATATATATATATATATATTTAAGTATATATTATATTTAAATATAATATATTTTATTATATCTTTTCATGTGACAACACTGAAGAAATTACACTTTGCTACAATGTAAAGTAGTGAGTGTGCAGCTTGTATAACAGCATAAATTTGCTGTGCCCTCAAAATAGCTCAACACACAGCCATTCATGTCTAAACCACTGGCAACCAAAGTGAGTACACCCCTAAGTGATAATGTATAAAATTGGGCCCAATTAGCCATTTTCCCTCCCCAGAGTCATGTGACTCATTAGTGTTATAAGGTCTCAGGTGTGAATGGGAAGCAGGTGTGTTAAATTTTATGTTATTACTCTCACTCTCTCATACTGGTCACCAAAAGTTCAACATGGCACCTCATGGCACAGAACTCTCTGAGGATCTGAAAAAAAGAATTGTTGCTCTACATAAAGATGGCCTATGCTATAAGAAGATTACCAAGACCCTGAAACTGAGCTGCAGCACCGTGGCCAAGATCATACAGCGGTTTAACAGGACAAGTTCCACTCAGAACAGGCCTTCCCATGGTCGACCAAAGAAGTTGAGCGCACATGCTCAGCGTCATATCCAGAGGTTGTCTTTGGAAAATAGACGTATGAGTGCTGCCAGCATTGCTGCAGAGGTTGAAGGGGTGGGGGATCAGCCTATCAGTGCTCAGGCCATACGCCGCACACTGCATCAAATTGGTCTGCATGGCTGCCATCCCAGAAGGAAGCCTCTTCTAAAGATGATGCACAAAAAAGCCCACACACAGTTTGCTGAAGACAAGCAGACTAAGGACATGGATTACTGGAACCATGTCCTTTGGTCTGATGAGACAGAGATAAACTTATTTGGTTCAGATGGTACGTGATCGTGAAATTAAAATGGGAAAAGAACAAACTCCACCTGGACTGTCTGGGTTTCAGTCATTTAGCATTCTGTAGGTACTGTAAATTTTTATGATCAGTGAAGATTGTTATGGAATGTGGGGAACCCTCCAGGAGATGACGCCAATTTAATTGCAAGAAGCTCGCCAATAGTGTCATTTTTCTCTGCCTGAGAAAATTTTCTGGAGAAAAACGCACAAGGTTGTCATTTATTCTCAGATAATTGAAGAAGCACTGCACCTACTCCAGTAGAGGAAGCATCCCCTTCAATAAAAGAGTCCCCAGGATTAGGTCTCCTCAAGAGAGGGCCAGAAACAAAGGCTTGTTTAAGATCATGGAATGCAGCAACAGCTTCAGAAGGCCATTCCTTGGCATTAGCACCTTTCTTAGTCAAGGCAATAATAGGTGTAGCAATAGAAGATTAGTTTCTAATAAATTGCCTATAATAATTGGAGAACCTAAGAAATCGCTGCGTGGCCTTGAGGCTGGCAGAAAGGGGCCAGTTGGTAATGGCCGAGACCTTTTCAGGATCCATACGAAGACCCAAACTGGAGGCAAAGCATCCCAGAAACAGGACATCAGAACATTCAAAAGAACATTTCTCCAGCTTGGCATACAGGTTATTTTCCCTAAGGCGCTGGAGTACAACCCAGAAGAACAAAGGGTTTGGACGGGACTTTAAATGAGGGCTAGGACTGTGGGTTAAAGATTCCTCTATCCCGAATATGCAACAATACAAAGGAAAGGGTTTGCGACTTTAGATGAGACATGCAATATGGAAGGCAAAAAATACTGAAAATTCATAATGAGGTGTTTATTAATCCATGAAAGTTCATACAGTATAATGACATACACAACATGTGAATGCATGATAGATTTTTATAATGGTACATACAACATGATGGGCACACAATTACATCACCGCCAGCAGCACATCAAATCCTACAATTCAAGGATCCAAAGGATATTCAGCGGCCTAGCAAAGGGTCTTGGTCACTAGCAGACAGGGGAAACAGAGAACAAGCCGAAGATCAGGATATCAGGCAGGCAGAGATAAACAGAGAACAAGCCGAAGATCGGGGTATCAGGCAGGCAGGGATAGTCTGAACAAGCCAAAGATTGATAACCAGAAATAGACACAGAGCATACAACAGGAACAACCACACACAAAGCCAAACACACACAATATTGATCAGCATTGCAGACTTGCACTGCCAGTTGTTATATAATGTTCCTAATTAGGGCCTGGGGTAGAGCTCAGATGAGGAGGGCTACTAAAGCACGCAGGTGAGGGAGGCATGGCCTCTAACTGGACACATGCAGCAAGGTAGGCAACAGACAAGACATGAATGTTTCTGTGGTTTCATGACAACACCCCTAAGTGAGCCCAATTAGCCATTTTCCCTCCCCAGTGTCATGTGACCCATTGGTGTTACAAGTTCTCAGGTGTGAACGGGGAGTAGGTGTGTTAAATTTGGTGTTATTGCTCTCACTCTCTCATACTGGTCACCAAAAGTTCAACATAGCATCTCATGGCAAAGAACTCTCTAAGGATCTGAAAAAAAGAATTGTTGCTCTGCATAAAGATGGCCAAGGCTATAAGAAGATTGCCAAGACCCTGAAACCAAGCTGCAGCATGGAGGCCAAAACCATACAATAGTTTAAGAGGACAGGTTCCACTCAGAACAGGCCTCAACATGGTCGACCAAAGAAGTTGAGTGCAAGTGCTCAGCGTCATATCCAGATGTTGTCTTTGGGAAATAAACATACAAGTGCTGCCAGCATTGCTGCAGAGGTTGAAGGGGTGGGGGGTCAGCCTGTCAGTGCTCAGACCATACGCTGCACACTGCATCAAATTGGTCTGCATGGCTGTCATCCCAGAAGGTAGACTCTTCTAAAGATGATGCACAAGAAAGCCTGCAAACAGTTTGCTGAAGACAAGCAGACTAAGGAGATGGATTACTGGAACCATGTCCTGTGGTCTGATGAGAGCAAGATAAACTTATTTGGTTCAGATGGTGTCAAGCATGTGTGGCAGAAACCAGATGAGGAGTACAAAGACAGTGTGTCTTGCCTACAGTCAAGCACTGTGGTGGGATTGTCATGGTCTGAGGCTGCATGAGTGCTGCCGGCACTGGGAAGCTATAGTTCATTGAGGGAACATAAATGTCAATATGTACTGTGACATACTAAAGTAGAGCATGATCCCCTCCCTTCAGAGACTGGTCCGCACGGCAGTATTCCAATATGATAACGACCCCAAACACACCTCCAAGATGACCACTGCCTTGCTAAAGAAGCTGAGGGTAAAGGTGACGGACTGGCCAAGCATGTCTCCAGACCTAAACCCTATTGAGCATCTGTGGGGCATCCTCAAATGGAGGGTAGAGGAGTGCAAGGTCTCTAACATCCACCAGCTCAGTGATGTCATCATGGAGGAATGGAAGAGGGCTCCAATGGCAACCTGTGAAGCTCTGGTGAACTCCATGACCAAGAGGGTTAAGGCAGTGCTGGGAAATAATGGTGGCCACATAAAATATTGACAGTTTTGATCCAATTTGGACATTTTCACTTAGGGGTGTACTCACTTTTGTTACCAGCGGTTTAGACATTAATGGCTTGCTGGGCCCAAAGCAGCATGGCTTTACTGAGGGAAGATCGTGTCAGATAAATCTGATTGAATTTTTTGACTATATTACCAGTGTTTTGGACCAGGTTGGTGCTGTGGACATATCATATCTTGATTTCAGCAAGGCATTTGACACAGTTCCACATAATGATCTAATACAAAAGTTGTACAAGCTAGGACTTAACTCTTGGGTGATTCAGTGGATATGCAGTTGGCTAAAGGATAGATCCCAGAGTGTGGTTGTAAATGGGGTTCACTCAGAACTGAGACCTGTCACCAGTGGGGTACCACAAGGCTGTGTACTGGGTCCTGTTCTATTTAACCTTTATGTAAGTGATCTAACTAAAGGTTTGCTGGGCAATGTATGTCTCTTTGCTCATGATACAAAGGTGTGTAATAGGGTTGATATCCCTGGAGGTGTCTGTAACATGGAACATGGTTTGGCATTGCTGGAAGATTGGTCAAAACAGAGGAGACGGCAGTTCAATATTTCTAAATGTAAAATAATCCATCTAGGGAAAAAAAATCCCCTTAGAGAGTACAGCATTGGGGGTACGGTGTTAGTCAGCACTAGAGAAGAAGAATATTTGGGGTGCTTATTTCAGATGATTGCAAAATGAACAAACAGTGTGACCAAGCAGTGGGAAAAGCAAATAGAATTCTGGGATGTATCAGTAGAGGGACCACCAGCAGGATGTTCTGATTTCTCTATATAGATCTTTAGTGAGACCTCACTTATAATACCATGTCCAGTTCTGGAGGCCTCACTTACAAAAATATATTGATAAGATAGAACGAGTTCAGAGATGTGTAACAAAAATGGTGAAAGGTCTGGAGGATAAAACATATCAAGAGCGACTTCAGGAACTTAATATGTACAGTGTGGAGGAAAGAAGGGAGAGGGGAGACATGAATGAAACCTTTAAATACATCAAGGTTCAGGAGGGCAGTCTTTTCAATATGAAACCAAAATCAAGAACACAGGGACTAGTGTTGAGCGAACCCAGACTGTAACGTTCGGGTCCGTACCGAACTTTCGGGTGTCCGTGGCACGGACCAGGACCCGGACATTTCAAAAATCGTTCGGGTTCGGTCCGGGGTTCTGCTATTTTACTCCACGTGTTGAGAAGCTGCAGGGCAGCCAATCAACAAGTGTTTCACTGGTTTGCCCTTAGAAGCCATCACAGCCATGCCTACTAATGGCATGGCTGTGATTGGCCGGTGCATCATGTGACCCAGCCTCTTTATAAGCTGGAGTCACAGTGCTGCAGTCACATGCTCCTTGGGTTAGTGTAGGGAAAGGTAGCTGACTGCGTGAGGGACAGATTTGAGCCATTTTAAGACCTGATCCTGCATCCTGAGATAGATTATTTTACTACTGCTGTCTGTGCTGTTGCTCTGAGGACAGATAGCAGAAATTAGGGATTTCACATACCGCTGCTTTGAGT
>BLSH010098618.1:3132439-3156553 GCA_018402905.1 Glandirana rugosa | reverse complement strand
TTAAGGTATATATATATATATATATGTGTACAGTCGTATATCGTTATAACTTTCTAAAACACATTTTAACATCTGTAAAAAATAAACATCTTATAAACAGACTGATATCTAAATACAAATAGGGTTCGTACAAACTCCGGTAAATGACAACTGACAGAGTGTTGGAGACAACCATCAAATAAGGTTAGTAGTTGGTGGGAAAGTCATTTTATTATGAAAGATTTTAATCAAAACTTGAAGGGAGGTTAATCGAACTCCAGTACAGGGACAATCTCAACTCGCTTGTGGACCTGCAAGCCCAAGACGACCAGGCATTGTCCGTGCGAGCGTTCGGGTTCCGTCCGGACCCGGACCCGGACTTTGTCCCGAAGTTCGGACGGACCAGCAGAACCCGAACGTCCAGGTGTTCGCTCAACTCTAACAGGGACATGACCTCAAGCTAATTGGAGGGAAGTTCAAAACTAATTTTAGAAAGTATTATTTTACTGAAAGGGTGGTTGATGATTGGAATAAACTACCAACAGAGGTTGTGAGACAGTCAACAGTAAATGGCCTCAAACATGCTTGGGATAAACATAAATCTATAGTCAGACAAATATTCTACAAATAAAAAATGTCTACAATTTTACACAAAATCTTTCAATATTGCTATATGCTGACATGTGTATATATATATATATATATGGAATTACTATGTTTGTGCCATTTGTGCATGAATTGATATGCAATCATCTTAATCATGTTATGTATTATTGTAAGGTATTTCAACATACATTGATGCCAATAAAATATGTCAACTCTTAAGTAAACCTCCACAAGTCAACAGCCTCATTTAAAGTCCCAAATTCTTTTTTTGTTTTATAAGTACAAAGGCGGCACTCCGAATTCTTTGCTGAAAAATTTACTGTGGTTGCAGTGCAAGGTGTACAAAATTCAGATGCGTTTTGGCGGGGGGATCGCCTTGGTCACTGCTAAAAAACAAGTGAGAAAATTCTAATATATAAAGGAAGATGCATCACAGACCAAGACCGCCCCTCTCCCCTATTCGCCATGTCTTAATTAAAGCTTATTAAGCCAACAGGTATGGCAGACAAATGACGAGAGGGTGAGGAGAGAAAAAAGCACTAAAGATATAGAACCACAAAGGCATACAAATTAAGAACTGGAGCCATTGGCATGTCATATGGTACAAAATATCAAAAGTTTAAATATGTAAATAGACGTTCTAAGATGAATACGGAAAAGTCCATGATCCTCAGGAAAGGTAAGATGAAATAGATAAATCTGTAGAAAAGGGAAAGGAGGATATACAAACCAAAATATGTATATATATATATATATATATATATATATAAATGGATAAAACCTAAGCTCACAAAAACAAACATCAGAACCCATCCATATTATTGGAGAGATGAGTATCAAACTCTCATGTATGTTGAGCATCTGGAAAATAAGTCAAGGATCCTGAAAATATAGCATGTCCCCAAACAAAACATAATTATAAAATATGTTAGTACCATATTTGATCTAGATGCTCTTGCAGATTTATTCAAGAAATGCTAATAAATCATTTCAATTATTTAAGAAAAAGATCCAAGTCATATCTATTATTCATACCCACCAGAGACCTTGTATGGAGGTGATAAATCCACCATACCTCTCTTTCCAGAAGTCTTCGGTGAGTATCCCCTCCTCTGGGTGTTGCCAAAAAACTTGAAAAAACTAGTGTTGCTCCTCATGAATATACTTAAAATGTTTTGAGACATTGGAGAGTCCCTTTTCATTCTGGTATGCAGCTCCATTATAGTGCTCGCTAATCCGCATCCGAAGTGGGCGAGTGAGCAGGCCACATACTGTAACATACACTTAGTGCACATCACCATATATACCACATTCTGAGATGCACAATTGATGTAGCTTCTAATTTCCAATTCTCTACCTGAAGCACATGACACCACAGATTTATGGGTGTCTGTGTGCACATGGCAAAACATACATGTTGTGGAGCCACAGACATATGAGCCCTGCATCTGCAGCCAGGTCCTATTGGGTATGGAGGCTGAAAACAGACTTGGGGATAACACACTACCCAAAGTTGGGAACCGTCAACTTGAAAACCAGCAGCCCTGTGATAGAATCCCTGCCAGGCTTTCACCGACATAAAGGACAGGTAGATATTTAAAAATGAGCTTGGTTACTTTATTGTACTCCTTTGAGTATGAGGTGACAAATGTGACCGGATTACCACTAGAAGGGGGGCTACCACTAATGCTTCTACTCCTGGTATTTTTCTTTTATCTGGGATCATCACCGTGGTGGCAAGAGATGAAGTACACTGACCACACAGAAGGAGAGTCCTTCTCTCCCTAGTGGAAACAATGTTACAAGCTCTTTCTATTTGTGCTTTGCTATAACCACGGCTCTGTAACCTGTTGGTGATAACTGAACATTCCCTCTCATAAAGTTCCATATTGGAGCAGTTGCGTTTTGCTCTTATAAATTCACCCACAGGAGCAGATTTAGTGGTATGAGCAGGATGACAGCTGCTAGCGAGTAACAGTGAATTGCGGAATGTGCAGGTATGTATCATTCCAGTGTCACCACTGCCAGCGAAAGATTGCACAAGTGTATAGCAGAGATCCCTTACCACTGCCGGGTGAATCTGCCTGCTCCACATTGTTTGGGAAACTTAAATCGGCGAAGATTAAGGAGGTGAGAGTGTTGTGGGACTTACATGACCTGAAACAGTATGTGGCTGATAAAATGATTCCACGAGGCCTTCAGCTAAAAAAAGTTTCCATCTACCCACTACTCGAATATGTACAAGGAAGACTGGAACAACACTTTGACTAATTGTTCATTGTCTTTGATGGAATTAATTATCAGGGAGGCAATGTCCATATTACAAACACATTCCTTGGAGATCAACACCATTAAGGAGTCTATTATGCCATTCCAGTCTCTTGGCAGCTATACTACTTTGAATGATGAAACAAATGCTTTTCTGGATAAATTAGAGAAAGACATTATGGATACCAAGAGGCATAAATATTTACAGGATAACCATGACTATGCCACTGACATGGTATATGTCCGTAAGAGATTGGGCACCCTGTCTATCTTGAGACAGGAAAAATTCCAGAAGGACACGTGACGTGAGCTTTAGCTCACCAGAATTAACAGACTCGCAGTCGGAACTGTCAGACTCAGAAGAAGGAAGACCATCACCTAGAGCGTCAGTGTCATCTGTTTTAGTTAAGAATCAAAGTACCCCTGCAACTCCAAACATCTTGCCAGCTCATGGAGACAAGAATGGAAAAAAAAAAAAAGAAAAAGCACCAGGAGGGGCAGACACTCTGGGAAAAAGACAGAACTATCCCAGACAGGCCCATCAGAAATAGGTACTATTTCCTCTTATGATGATACCCTTTCCATGTATGCTGTAGTGAATCTTTCGGGCAGTGAACTGACTGATTCAAAGACGTCCTTGCTCTCAAAGGGTTTGTCATTTGCACCTAGCTGCCATTTTGATGTATTTAGCACTCTTTTGGATTTGAATAGATTTATTCATATCATGCTCCTTAGAAAACATTTCTGTATTGATTTGAAGGTTACTTCTTCTGGGGTGTCTCCGGAGGAGTAGATGATTGAAAATAATTCTGCATTTGATTTTCAGGTACTTAGGGCTAAGTCTATGCTGGATAGACTATATGCTGACTCCAATGGGGGCTCATATGGGTTGTGCACTGACACTACCAGGCTAGGTGACAGATACTTTTATCCTGTCCACACTAGAAGTAGTCCTGTTGAAAAATTCTAGACACTGGTGGAGGAGTTACAGGAGCTTGGCACCCGGTCCCATGGTGCATGTAGGGACACCCATGATAACCTTTCACCAGAAGAAATATCTGCACTCAAGGCTCTGGGTGCCCATACAGACATCGTGATTAGAGAGGCCGATAAGGGTGGGTCAGTTGTGGTGTTGGATGCTAGTGATTACAGGAATGAAGCACTTAGACAGCTGGAAGACACCACAACATATTGTACCCTTTCCACCAATCCCACTGTTACTTTTACTGCACAACTGAAAAGTCTCTTGGATGATGGAGTGCACCTGGGAACATTTACCAGCAGGGTTGCGGAGTATCTGTGCGTTGAGTGTCCCACTGTCCTGGTCTTTTACCACTTACCAAAATTAAATAAGAAAACCAGTCCCGATCAAAGCTGCCCAATTGTTGCCGGCATTGGTTCGTTGTTGGAGAGACTGGGTCAGTGGATGGACCAGCACCTACAGCCGCTGGTTAGGAGATTGCCTGGATACATCAAGGACACATCTGCCCTTCTATCTAGAATTAATGATTTGGAATGGAAAGAGACATTCCTATGGGCCACTATGGATGTAAAGTCCTTGTATTCATGCATCCCTCATCATCTTGCCATACAAGCCCTCGAGTTTCACCTCAAATTTTGCAGTATGTACAAGAAAAACCTACAGGAGTTCTTGTTCAAAAAGTTTTATTGAGATTTTCAGAAAAGTTACAAGTTAAATATAGTGAACAGATACAATAGGATCAGAACTTTGCCTAATGTGGTCCAGGAATGCCGCTATATTTGTTAAGTAGGGCTAGGTTAAGAGTAGTAACCTGAAGGCAACAATCTAGCATAAGTGTAACAGTATAGTGTACATGTCTAGATCAAGCAGGTTTGGGGCAGTGAAAAGGGCTGGCCAGTCCAGGCACCCCTAGTGGGAACATACTGTGCCTGGAGGGGGGCCCAAAACATGGTAACAGGTATAACCATGCAGTCTACAATGATTCTAGTTTTCAGCTAGTCCTAGAGCCGACAGATCCTGTCCGCTAACTAATTGAGTCTTAACATGGTGATTCAAACCTACGGGAGTTCATAGACACGTGTGTCACTTTTCTCCTAGGACATACTTTTTTTATGTTCGATGATAAATTCATAAAAATAATAATTTCAATAAAATCTCCAATGCAAGGGATCATCTATGGGGGCTAGATTCTCCCCCTCCCTTGCTAATTTATATATGGGTTGGCGGGAGGAGGAATTGCTGTTCTCACACACCAATTCATATAAGATTGCCATTAAGGGCCACATTAAGGATAAATGGGGAGCTGTCAGAACCCTTTTGGCTACACAGGGGGACCAGGCAGTGTTGTCCTTTATCGCCCCCCCCCGTTTGCCCTGATGCTAGAGCCGCTAGCAGAGAGAATAGGAACAGATGCAAACATAGTGGGGCTTAAACGCAACACGGGCACAGACATGGTGTCCTTATACGTAGATGACACCCTACTCTATCAAGGAGACACACAGGGCTCTCTCCAAAGAGTCATGTCACTCATAGGGGGAATTCGGTGCCCTTTCAGGCTTTTCCATTAATTGGGGTAAGTCTGTTTTAATGTCTTAGACAATTTAAATGCCCCGCTACCAGACTGCCCGTTCAGTGCAAATAGTATCACAGTTCCGATATCTGGGCATCCAGATCTCCCCTGACCTCTCCCAATATATTGCGTTAAATCTGGTCCCCCTACTAGGGAAGCTGCGAGACAAGTGCACCTCCTGGTGCAAATTACCACTGTTAGTTGTAGGCAGAATAAATGTAATAAAAATGGTTTGGGCCCCCCAACTTTTATACATTTTTCACAATGCACCAATCTGGATCCCACGTAAATGGTTTCTTCGCATAGACGCCCAATTTAGAGAGTTAATTTTGTGGGACAAAACTGCCCGCATTAGCCTAGACACATTACAAATGGGCAAAGACCAGGGTGGCCTGGCGGTCCCACATGCTAGACCGTATTATTTAGCTGCCCAATTGCAACAAATGGGGGGGTGGGGAATCATTGATATGGAAGATCCTGTGTGTAAAATTCTCGCTCCTACAGGGTCTGCCATGCCCGCTCTTGCCTTTTTGGAATCGGGATTTAGACATCTTGATTCCAGATTGCCAATAATACACATGCTTCGTACATTGTGAACATACGTTAAAAGACAACTGGGCATCTAAGGCTTTCTAACACAGACTCCGTTATGGCATAATAGCCACTACCCGGAGATCCTTAAGTTAGAAGGTTTTCAAGTGTGGGAGATGGCAGGAATAAATTATATAGCTCAATTATACAACGCACAGACGCTTAAGTCCTTTATGGAACTACAAAGGGAATTTGCCCTTGCCCGGAGTCACTTTTATAAATATTTACAATTAAGGCATGCCCTCCAAGCACAGGCTAGGACAGCTCGGCTTCAACTATGTGACCATCCCATATTGCGGGAGGTACTGCTGGAAGTAGATATGAAAGGCATGATTTCTGGAGGATACTCCACCATCCTCAATACCCTCCAGAACACTGCTGAACTGCCTTGCAGGAAAGGCGGGGAAAGGGACTAGGGGGACATAGATAGTGAAACTTGGGAACTTTACCTTTCCTCAGCCCCTATGGTATCAGTGTCCGCATCCCATAAACTATCACATATGTACCTACTCCACAGGGCATATAGAACTCCAGACCAATTATACTGATTGGGGGAGGAGGGTTACCCCTCTCTGCCCAAAATGTGAACGGGATCATGTCGATCTTATCCACATGACATGGCGATGCCCCAAACTAGCCCGCTATTGGAAAGAGATCCTAGATATGATATCACAAGCCTACGCATTTCACATTCCAAGAACCCCATTGTTATGTCTTCTAGGTGCCGTAGAGGAGGAGTCACTAACCCCACAAAATCATATAGCAATAATTCAATTACTATATGCTGCACGCAAATTAATTGCACAATACTAGATTTTCTCTAGAGTACCAACTAAAGGTCAATGGGTGAAAAGGGTGAACGATATGCTTATACGGGAAAAGATTACATACCAGCATAGACACGTCCCACAAAAATTCTATGCAATGTTGCAACAATGGCTGGATGTCCCGGGCCTAGCACCCACTCAATCGATCCGAGACAGACTGCTCAGGGGGTAGATTTACAACAATTCCGTCATACCGCATAGCGGGCCGTTTCATGGGCCACTACACACCTGTATTCAGATTGTGGGTTTTTTGTGGTTTGGCTACTGATGGGCCACTGAATGTTCAAATGTATAAACTCAAGAGATGAAACACTATATCAACCTTTTTCTGGTCCTTCTTCTCTTCTTTCTCATCTTCTTTTCTTCTTTTCCTTTTCTGTCTATTTTTTCTGAATGAAGCACTTGATTTACCCAGTTTTAAATGTCGTCAAGCCCTACAGGTTTGTGTTGGTTATCCTAGAAATAGATCTAATTGCCAAGATATAGTGCTCTGTACGTGGCCTACTGTGTAATCCCTCCAAACCAATGACAATACGTACCTTTCTGTATGTTTGTAATATGTTGTCAACGATACTCTTTTGCTGAAATTCTGTATATTTTTGTTACTGGAAAATCAATAAATACTTTTACTGATTTAAAAAAAAAAGAGTGCCATCAAGGGATTTGGTCGGTATATAGACAACCTGATCCTAATATGGGACCAGACCAAGGGGAATATTACGGATTTACACAAGTTCGTCAATACCAATAAGTTAAATCTAGAATTCACCTGTGATACTAATACCAAAACAATCAACTTTTTAGACCTCACTTTGACAGGAGATGGTGACACTGGAATGATACATACCTGCACATTCCGGAAGGAATGTGCGGGGAATTCCCTGTTACTAGCTACCAGCTGTCATCCTGCTCATACCACTAAATCTGTTCCCTGTGGGCGAATTTATAAGAGCAAAACGCAACTGCTCCAATATGGAACTTTATGTGAGGGAATGTTCAGTTATCACCAACAGGTTACAGAGCCATGGTAATAGTAAAGCACAAATAGAGAGAGCTTGTAACATTGTTTCCACTAGGAAGAGAAGGACTCTCATTCCGGATGGTCAGAGTACTTCATCTCTTGCCATCACGGAGGGGGTTGGCTCCTTTGATGGTGATTATCCCAGACGCAAGAAAAATACCAGGAGTAGAAGCATTAGTGGTAGCCCCTCTTCTTGTGGTAATCCGGTCACATTTGTCACCTCATACTCAAAGGAGTACAATAAAGAAACCAAGCTCATTTCTAATACCTACCTGTCCTTTATGCCAATGAAAGCCTGGCAGGGATTCTATCACAGGGCTGCTGGTTTTCAAGTCGCCGGTCCCCAACTTTGGGTAGTGTGTTATCCCCAAGTCTGTTTTCAGCCTCCATACCCAATAGGACCTGGTCTGGCTACAAATGCAGGGCTCATAGGTCTGTGGCTCCACAACATGTATGTTTTGCCATGTGCACACAGACACCCATAAATCTGTGGTGTCATGTGCTACAGGTAGAGAATTTAAAATTAGAAGCTACATCAATTGTGCATCTCAGAATGTGGTATATATGGTGATGTGCACTAAGTGTATGTTACAGTATGTGGGCTGCACCACTCGCCCACTTCAGGTGCGGATTAGCGAGCGCTATCATGGAGCCGCATACCAGAATGAAAAGGGACTCTCCAATGTCTCAAAACATTTTAAGCAGATTCATGAGGGCAACACTAGTTCTTTCAAGTTTTGTGGCTTGGAGAGAGTTGGTGCAGCACCCAGAGGAGGGCATACTCACCGGAGAATTCTGGAAAGAGAAGTATGGTGGATTTATCACCTCCATTACGAGGTGGGTATGAAAAATAGATATGACTTGGATCTTTGTCTTAAATAATTGAAATGATTTATTAGCATTCCTTGAATAAATCTGCAAGTATGTCTAGACCAAATATGGTACTAACACATCTTTTTCTACAGATTTACCTAATCCATCTTACCTTTCCCGAGGATCGTGGACTTTTCCGTATTCATCTTAGAATGTCTATTTACATATTTAAACTTTTGATATTTTGTACCATATGACAAGTCAATGGCTCCAGTTCATAATATGTATGCCTCTGCGGTTCTAGATCATTAGTGTTTTTTTCTCTCCTCACCCTCTCATCATTTGTCTGCCATACCTGTTGGCATAATGGGCTTTAATTAAGACATGACGAATAGGGGAGAGGGGCGGTCCCAGTCTGTGCTGTCTCTTCCTCTACATATTAGAATTTTCTCACTTGTTTTTTAGCAGTGACCAAGACAGTCCCCCACCAAAACGCATCTGCTTTTTTGTACACCTTGCACTGCAACCACAATTACATTTTAGCAAAGAATTTGGAGTGCCGCCTTTGTACTTTTATCTTGGAGGTGGTGGTGAGGACACCCTGGCTAGAGCACCCGATACTTTGATCCCAGCCCCGACAGGAGAATATGGCATTCAGCCTACCTCAGTTGAGCGCTGCACACCTGTGAACTATTCCTTTTTTGTTTTACTCCTTCCGTAGCCCCATCATCATGCACGGATGGAGGATGCGCAGCAATTTGAAGGCTCCAATGTTGGTTCCCAGGTTGAGGAAGAGAGTAATGTGAGCCTAGATAGAGGGGGTGCCACAGAAGGACAAGAAACTAGCAGACATGTTCCCCCAGTTGCAGCATACTGCCAAATTTGCTCCAGTTACAAAGAGGGAGGGGATGATGAGGTCACTGACTGTACTTAGGTGCCTGAGAGAAGAGAGGATGAAAGTGAGGAGAATGAGGCACAACTCCAACGAGGCAGGATGTCCTCCAGGGGGCAGCCTAAGGGCAGCCACCCTATTGCATCACACCACTGTTAGAAGAAGACTCTGCTGAGGATGTGTTTGCACTTTGTTGTTGTTTCCTCGCGCTTCCGGAGGAGGCGGTGCCGGGCAGCTCTATTTAAACAGTGTGCTTCCGGTAGCAAGTGCTGTCCGTTCTACATCGTTACCGTGACATGTGTCCCCGTATCTGCTCTGAAGTGACTTCCTGCATCTGTGACCCCGGCTATCTTTGGATTTTGTTTGCTTTTTGCCTGCCCCGACCTCCGGCTTGTCTACGACCCCTCTCCTGCCTGATCCCGTATACTTCTGCTGCCCGCACGTTGCCGACCCTGCCTGCACCCCGACCATCCGCCTGTCTCATCCTTCTGTACCGCTTTGCCAGCACGTTGCCGACCCGGACTGTACCACTACGCTTCTGCCAAGCATGAGCTTCAGCGGACCTGCACCCACCACCAGCAACCAAGTCCAGCCCTCGTGCCCCCCTGTGCTCCCGAGCTCCCTGTCTACACTATCAGGGGTTTGCGAACCAGGGCCGTAAGAGAGGTTGTCCCCTGCCTAAGTCAGACTTGACCACCAGGTACGTGACAGTAATGGACAGCCATGTCCGAGTCTGCGCAGGGGACCTCTCCCATGGAAGATTTATGTGGACATCTGGCTGAGCTTACACAAGCCGTTAAAGGTCTACAAGAGGGATATACCCGCCTGATGAAAGAGGTCCATGAGCTCTCTGTGTCCCCAGCAGCCAGCCCTGGCCAGCCTGACTCACGCACCATTGTGACCCTACCCACTGAGCCTAAGGTGCCTATGCCCGAGTGGTTTTCGGAAGACCGCAGGAAGTTTCGGGCATTTCGCAGTTCCTGCAACTTGTACTTTGCCCTCCAGCCACTGACTTTTTCCTTGGAGGCCACTAAAGTGGGGCTAGTGATCTCGCTCCTACTGGGAGAACCCCAGGCATGGGCCCACCGCCTGCTGGAGCAAGGGGCCCCAGAGATTACCAGTCTAGAGCATTTCTCCGTAGCAATGGCCAAGCTTTACGAGGACCCCATCTGGTCACTATGGCTGAAGCAGCCCTCCATGCTCTGCAACAGGGCCGCCGGTCAGTCGAAGATTACGTGTCTGAGTTCCGGCGCTGGAGCGCAGACACTGCCTGGAGCAATGCGGCCCTCCGCCATCAATTCCGGCTGGGTCTCTCAGAGCCGCTCAAAGACGAGCTGGCTCGCGTGGGGGTACCACAATCCCTCTACGCCCTGATCAATCTGGCCGTCCAGATAGATCGCCGCCTGCGGGAACGCAGAGCTGAGAGATCCACAGGGCTCGCACCTCTTACCTGGAGAATGTCCACAGACTTCGGTCCCAACCCAAGCGCCACCTCCTTCTCCGTTCCACCAGACCCACTGGAGCCTGCACAAATTGAGCGCCCCCATTCACCGCTGACGCCAGGGGAAGGCCAGCATCGTATATCACAGAATCTCTGCCTGTACTGTGGGGGTCCCGGGCACCTGGTTCGGAACTGCCCTGCCAAAGCTGGTAAGGGCGCACCCCTGCCTTCGGGGAGACTGATGTATCTGCCTGATCATAAGGTGCATTTCCTGCTTCCTATCTCCCTACGGCTCCCCGGTGGGGACATCCAAGTACAGGCTATTCTGGACTCAGGAGCATGTAGTTGCTTTGTTGATACCACCTTTGTAGCTCAACACCGGATCCCCCTTCGATCTAAGGATCACCCCATGCTAGTCCGGCTTGCTGACGGGTCAGCCATCAAATCTGGCACCGTCACCCAGGAGACTATCCCCATGCTGGCCACCACTGAAGGCGGTCATCAGGAATTCCTTCGATTGGACACCATAGTGTCTCCACTCTGTCCGGTCATCTTGGGCCTTACCTGGCTCCGGGCTCACAACCCTACCATTAATTGGGCAACTGGCGAGGTCCGCTCTGGCTCCTCTTACTGTGCCCACCTGTCACAACCCCGGGAAGCTTCCTTATCTGTGCTCGGTCCAAAAGGTGACAGTGACCAGGAAAGCCGCCTGCTCGTTACAGCACCCTACCATAACTTCCTGGACGTGTTCAGTAAGAAGGGGGCTGACGCCCTCCCACCACACAGATCTTATGACTGCCCAATTGATGTTCTACCCAGGACTGAAGTTCCCTTTGTCCAAAGTAGAGCTGGTTGCCCTCAAGACATACTTGGACGAGAACCTGGCCAAGGGGTTCATCAGACCTTCCACTTCACCCACAGGAGCGGGAATCTTCTTCGTTGAGAAGAAGGACCACTCTCTGAGGCCCTGTATAGATTACAGGGCCCTTAATCAGATCACCTTCAAGAACCGGTATCCTCTGCCCTTAGTCCCAGAACTCTTTCAGAGACTTGGAACCGCGACAGTTTTCACCAAATTAGACCTTCGTGGGACTTACAACCTAATCGTATCCGGGAAGGGGATGAGAGGAAAACAGCATTTCGCACCCGGTTCGGTCACTTTGAATACCTTGTGATGCCATTTGGACTATGTAATGCCCCTGCTACATTGGTGCACTTGGTGAATGATATTTTTTGAGACTTCCTGGACCAATTCGTAGTTGTCTATTTAGACGACATTCTAATTTTCTCCCCATCTCTGGAAGAACACCGACAGCATGTGAAGATTGTACTCGCACGCCTCAGACAACATGGTTAGAGTTGAGCGAACCCGAACTGTAAAGTTCGGGTCCTTACCGAACTTTGGGGTGTCCGTGACCCGGACCCGAACCCGGACATTTGAAAAAAAGTTTGGGTTCGGGTATTTGATCCAGCCTGTTGAATAGCTGCAGGGCAGCCAATCAACAAGCGTTTCACTGGTTTGCCCTTAGAAGCCATCACAGCCAAGCCTACTAATGGCATGGCTGTGATTGGCCAGTGCATCATGTGACCCAGCCTCTGTATAAGCTGGAGTCACATAGTGCTGCATGTTACATAATCTCAGGCTAGTGTAGGGAGAGGATGCTGCCGGCACTGTGAGGGACAGATTGCAGATATAATAACATCTCATCCTGCATTACAGAACGATCTGATTCTGGACTAGTTAGAGATTACCACTACTGCTTTGAGGGACAGATTGCAGATCTCATCCTGCATTACAGAACTATCTGATTCTGGACTAGGTAGAGATTACTACTACTACTACTTTGAGGGACAGATTGCAGATCTCATCCTGCATTACAGAACGATCCGATTCTGGACTAGGTAGAGTCTACTGCTTTGAGGGACAGATTATTGTTCTAAAATCATCTCCTAGTTCTATAGGGTCAGGTTCCTGCTGTTGCTGTAAGGGACAGATTATTGTTCTAAAATCATCGCCTACTCCTATAGGGTCAGGTTCCTGCTGTTGCTGTAAGGGACAGATTATTGTTCTAAAATCATCATCTACACCTATAGGGTCAGGTTCCTGCTGTTGCTGTAAGGGACAGATCATTGTTCTAAAATCATCGCCTACTCCTATAGGGTCAGGTTCCTGCTGTTGCTGTAAGGGACAGATTATTTTTCTAAAATCATCGCTTACTCCTATAGGGTCAGGTTCCTGCTGTTGCTGTAAGGGACAGATTATTGTTCTAAAATCATCGCCTACTCCTATAGGGTCAGGTTCCTGCTGTTGCTGTAAGGGACAGATTATTGTTCTAAAATCATCGCCTACTCTTACCACCCATTTTACTTCCTTTTGCAGCCCTCTAGCACTTGCCAGGACTTTTTTACAGCCATTTTTGTGCCGAAAAGTTCGGGTTCCCATTGACTTCAAAGGGGTTCGGGGTCCGGGATAAAGTTCTGGTCAAGTTTGGTACCGAACCCGGACTTTTTCACGAAGTTCGGCCGAACCCGCCGAACCCGAACATCCAGGTGTCCGCTCAACTCTAAACATGGTCTGTATGCCAAGGCGGAAAAGTGCGCCTTTGAGTGCACCAACATTTCCTTCCGGGGTTTCTACATCACCACCTCCGGCATTTCCATGGACCCACAGAAAGTGGCAGCTATTCTGGACTGGCCAGCCCCAAGCGACAAGAAAGGAGTCCAGCGCTTTGTGGGCTTTGCGAACTTCTACCGCAAGTTCATTAAGGGCTTCTCATCGGTTATTTCCCCCATAACCCAGCTTACCAAGCAGGATGTACGCTTCCGATGGACTCCCGAAGCCCAAGAAGCCTTTTCCAGACTCAAAAAGTTGTTCACCTCGGCTCCCTTCCTGAAGCATCCGGATCCTGCTCTGCCTTATACCCTTGAAGTAGATGCTTCAGAAACTGCAGTAGGAGCAGTCCTCTCACAGAGGCGAGGTTCAAAAGCCTCACTCCACCCCATCGCTTTCTTCCCCAGGAAGCTTTCATCTCCAGAAAGAAACTACGATGTGGGTGACAGGGAACTGCTGGCAATAAAGGCTGCTTTGGAGGAATGGCGGTACCTTTTGGAAGGAGCCTCACACCCTATCTTAGTATTTACAGATCACAAGAACCTTGAATACCACCGGACTACTAAGAGACTGAAACCCCGCCAGGCACAATGGGCACTTTTCTTCTCAAGGTTCCAGCTACATATAACCTATCGGCCGGGGGTAAAAAATGTTAAGCCAGACGCTTTGTCCCGTATGTTCCATGTCCCTGCAGACCATTCCCCGCCAGATACAATTCTGCCGGCCCACAGTTTCCTACTCACACAGGAAGACTTCCTTACGCGGCTCAGACGAGCCCTCGCCTATCTCACCTTGTCACCAAATTCTGGACTTATGTCAAAAGGGGCTGTGGTGGTACAGGGACCGGCTTTACATTCCACAGGAGCTACGTCCAACCATCCTTAACCGCTGCCATGATCTCAAGCTGGCTGGGCACTTCGGAGGGCGCAAGGCAGCAGAGCTATTATCCCGCTCATTCTGGTGGCACTGCCTAGAGGACTGTAAAAATGATGTCGCAGCCTGCCCAGTCTGTGCCACGAACAAGACAGAAAAGTCTAAAGTGTGGGGGCTACTCAACCTGCTACCCATTCCTGTATGGCCTTGGTCTCAAATCTCAATGGACTTTATAGTCGAGCTACCACTCTCTGCTGGGTTCAACACCATTTTTGCAGTGGTAGACTGTCTCACAAAGATGGCCCACTTCATACCTATGAAGGGTACCCCCACAGCCGCTGAAACTGCGGAAGCCTTCATCAAAGAAGTGGTGCGACTACATGACATCCCTGGCAACATTGCCTCGGATAGAGGGGTGCAATTTACGCCCCGCTTTTGGAAGGCCCTATGCTCCTCTTTAGGTATCGACCTAGCTTTCTCCTCAGCCTACCACCCGCAGTCTAACGGGCAAACGGAGAGGACCAATCAGACTCTGGAGCAGTATCTCCATTGCTATTCCTCTTATGCCCAGGATGACTGGATCTCCCTACTGCCAACTGCCGAGTTTGCTTACAATAACTCTGTTCATTCGGCTACAAAGCAATCGCCATTTTGGGCAAACCTTGGGTACCATCCCACCTTTATGCCCGATTTACCTACAGACAATGCTGTACCCGCGGCTCTGGAAGTTACACAACTCCTGGAAAGGAATAACAAACTTCTTCAGGAAACTATCGCTCAGACTCAGGAGGCCAGCAAAAAGAATTTCAACAAAGAAAGGCGGGGAGAACTTATACTTCAAACGGGTCAACGGGTCTGGCTGTCCACAAGGAACCTGAGGCTCTCCTGTCCCTCTAAAAAGATGGGGCCAAAATTCATGGGGCCCTTCCCAATTAAGAGGAAAATTAATCAAGTAGCTTATGAGCTGGAGCTACCTCCGCCACTCCGCATCCATCTGGTCTTTCACGTGAGCCTACTCAAACCTGTGGTCAAAGACCTTTTCCCTGAGAGCAACACAGCTCCACCAGAATCGGTCTTGATGGACGGAGGGGAGGAATTCGAGGTCGAGGCCATCCTCGACTTTAGGAAAAGAGGTGGGAAAGTTCCGTTTTTGGTGAAATGGAGAGGCTATGGATCTGAGGAGAGCTCTTGGGAGCCTGAAGAGAACGTACATGCCAAGGAGCTGGTCAGAGCCTTCTGGAGAAGACACCCGACCAAGAGAGCCTGTTTGGGCATCCGGAGGCTGCCCCTTGTGGGGGGCAATTTTAGAAGAAGACTGTGCTGAGGATTTGTTTGCACTTTGATGTTGTTTCCTCACGCTAGCGGAGGAGGCGGTGCCGGGCAGCTCTATTTAAACAGTGTGCTTCCTGTAGCAAGTGCTGTCCATTCTACAGCGTCACCGTGACCTGTGTCCCCATGTCTGCTCTGAAGTGACTTCCTGCATCTGTGACCCTGGCTATCTTTGGACTTTGTTTGCTTTCTGCCTTCCCCAACCTAATGCTTGTCTACGACCCCTCTCCTGCCTGATCCCGTGTACTTTTGCTGCCCGCACGTTGCCGACCTATCCGCCTGTCTCATCCTTTTGTACCGCTTTGCCAGCACGTTGCCAACCCGGACTGTACCACTACGCTTCTGCCAAGCACGAGCTTCAGCGGACCTGCACCCACCACCAGCGACCAAGTCAAGCCCCCTGCCCCCCCTGTGCTCCCGAGCTCCCTGTCTACACTATCAGGGGTTCGCGAACCAAGGCCGTAAGAGGGGGTTGTCCCCTGCATAAGTCAGACTCGACCACCAGGTACATGACAACCACAGAGCTCCACAGGTGCAGGGTGCTGCTGACTCCCCGCTGACTTCCAAAAGTTCATTGGTGTGGGCTTTTTTCAACACATGTGCAGTAGATCGCATCGTTGCTGTTTGCAATCTATGTCTGAAGCGGATCAAGCACGGCCAGAACAGCACCCGCTTGGGCACCACATGCTTGACAAGACATATTATGACCTGCCATGCAGTCCATTGGCAACAGCACCTGAAAGACCCACATCATAAAACAATTCTATTTGCTTCTCATCTGGAATCTCAACTGCTACTATACCTCTCAAATGCCTGCACTGAGAGGAATTAAGGTAAAGCAATGAGTGTCACAAGTACTTGCAGCCAATCTGTTAGCAGCACCAGCTGATTTAAGCAAATTTCCCTACCCCAGTTGCTGAACCATAAAAAAAAAATACTGAACCAGCCATCTACATGCTCAGCTGCTGCCTTTTCAGCTGGTAGACTCTGTCCCCTTTCGTGAATTTGTGGAATGTGCTGTACCACAGTGACAGGTTCCAAAAATAAATATCTTTTCACATAAGGCCATTCTAGCTCTCTACCATTATGTGGAAGTCAATGTTTTGGCCTTGTTGGACAGGGCGGTCAGCAGCAAGGTTCATATTACCACTGACTCATGGTCCAGCAGGCATGGTCAGGGACATTACCTTTCCTTCACGGCGCACTGGGTAACTCTGCTGGCAGCTGGGTAGGATGCAGGAAAGGGTTCAGAGTTGGCGCTAGTTCCGCCACCATGCCTCCAAAAAGCTGGTGGTGATTCTGCCACATTTGCCTGCTCCAATCCTCCTCTTCTTCTTCCTCTGTGGCCTCTTCTGCAGAATTGTCCTCTGAACCAGCACCGCTCCCTAAACTTTCAAGGGGCTGCACAAGCAGTCAGGCTAAAAGATGCCATGCGGTGCTTCAGTTGTTCTAGGGCAGTGTTTCTTAACCTCAGTCCTCAAGTATCCCCAACGGGCCATGTTTTCAGGTTTTCCTTTATCTTGCCCAGGTGCTCTAAATCAGAATCCATGGCTTGCTATTTTGGGCAGCTATTTTATCTAAAAGAAATTCCCAAAACATGGCCTGTTGGGGGTACTTGAGGACCGAGGTTGAGAACCACTGGTCTAGGGGACAGGAGCCACACTGGGGCAGAGATTCTGTCAGCTCTGTGGGGGGCAGGCTCAGAGGTGGTTGACACCATGGCAGCTTGAGCCAGGAATGGTTGTATACGATAATGGCACCAACCTTCTCCCTGCCCTCCAACAGGGACACTTGACACATGTTCCATGTTTGGAACGTGTCCTAAATTCGGTGGTGCAGCATTTCTTGACCAGGTACCCCAGCTTACCACATATTCCGAGGCAGGCCAGAAAAGTCTTTGGTCATTTCCGGCGGTCATACAATGCCAGTGGTTGGCTGGCTGACATTCAACGGGAATTCAACCTGCCCATCGACTGCCTCATTTGTGACATGCCCATCAGGTGGGACTCAACATTGGCAATGCTGCAGCAGATGCACACACAGCAGAGGGCCGTCAATGAGTACCTGTGTGAGTATAGCACCAGGACAGGCTCAGGGGAGCTTGGCTTCTTTTCACCACGCCAGTGGCTACTGATCAAGGATGCATGCCCTGTCCTGTCACCATTTGAGGAGGCCACCAGGATGGTTAGCAGTGACAATGCATGCATCAGTGACATCATCCTTCTAGTCTTCCTGCTGGAGCACATGCATCGTGGAATCATTGACAGGGCACTTGAGGCAGAACAGCGGGAGGAAGAGGAATTCCTTTCCTTTCAAGGCCCCCTTTATGCAGATAGCATTCCTGCGGGGCTGCCAAACACACAGGCTGAAGAGAAGGATGATTGTGTCAGCATGGAAGTAGATGATAACATACAGCAGTCTTCAAAGGAGGGTTTTCAGTCCCCAGAAACCCAAGGAGTTGTATGTGGGTGGGAGGAGGTAGTTCCTGACAATGTCATCCTTAGTGACCCAGAGCACTCAGAATGTCATGCTTCTGCAAACTTACTCTGCATGGGCTCCCTGATTCTGCAAATCATGAGAAAGGACCCTAGGATTCGTGGTATCAAGGAGAGTGATCATTACTGGCTGGCAACCCTTCTTGATCCACGTTACAAAGGTAAAGTTGCAGAACTCATCCTGCCTTCGCAGAGGAAGCAGAGGATGAAACATCTTCAGGACGCCTTGAAGAAAAGTTTGTAACGCCTTTCCAGACCCTGGGAGGTTGCGGGACATCGTGTTTCTGAGGCTTCGTTTAGTCAGAGGAAGAGTGGTGGAGAAAGTGGCCGGCTGACCGATGCTTTTAAACAATTGTTCAGTCCTCAGTGCCAAGGCCTACTAGGTTCAAGCAACTATCGGCAGTGTCTGCATTGTATGGTGCAGGAATATTTAGGGGCAATAGCAGA
Organism: Glandirana rugosa; assembly: GCA_018402905.1. Classification (NCBI taxonomy): domain Eukaryota; kingdom Metazoa; phylum Chordata; class Amphibia; order Anura; family Ranidae; genus Glandirana; species Glandirana rugosa. The sequence continues at coordinate 3,137,808 of BLSH010098618.1, read as the reverse complement.
CTTGGAGACCTTTCCAACAAAGCATCCTCTGGGTCTTGAGGATGGACCACTGACATGAACTTGCTCAATATGAAATCAAGCTACTGGCCTGTCCTGCATTTAGCATGCTTTCGGAATGGACATTCAGTGCTGCTGGAGGGTTTGTAATGGATCAAATAGTGTGCCTGTCCACAGACTCCAATGATAGGCTCACATTTAAAAAAATGATTGAATTTGCTAGGGATCTGGTATCCCGTGAAGACTGCCTATGCTGCCTAAGTGCCTATCCTATTCCTGAATCTTGATGATGCTAGCTTCCAACAATATTTTTGGTTTAGGGCACCACCGACCCCCAAGGTCCCATTTTTCTGCACCTGTTTGACTGGTGCATGTAATTACAATTTGTAAAATAATTGTTTACACAAGGGCCCGTTCCTGCGCCCAAGAAGAGTAACTATGAGGGGATACAGTGTTCAGGCACCACCAACACCCAAGGCTCAAATTATCTGCACCCGTTTGACTGGGGCATGTAATTACAATTTTTAAAATAATTTTTAACAGCAGGGACCGTTCCTGCACCCAACAAGAGTAACTCTGAAGGGTTACAGTCTTCAGGCACCACCAACACCCAAGGCCCAATTTTTCTGCACCCTGTTTGACTGGGGCATGTAATTACAATTTTTGAAATATTTTTTTAACAGCAGGGTCCGTCCCTGCACCCAACAAGAGTAACTGTGAGGGATTACAGTGTTCAGCTACCACCAACACCCAATTTCTCTGCACCTGTTTAACTGGGGCATATAATTACAATTTTTAAAATTATTTTTTACTTCTGGTTCTGGAGAGGAGCTAGAAGAGACCAGCTCCGTCTCCCCACCACCTAAACCAGCTCCAAAAGCGGCTATCGTCTGAAGGAACACCTGCATCTACCCGCGGATACACCCGTCACCATCCCCGCACCTTTGGAGAACCGCATGGATCGCTTCGTCGAGCGATCGGGGGCACGATCGTTCGTTGCAAGTGCACAGAACGAAGGTGAGGACGCACGTGGCAAACCTGCCATGACAGAGACTCCACAGACACCCTCGTACGCCTCAGTAGTGTCGGCCTCTCCCCCTCCACCTACGGGCACCCAATCTCCTCAACACATACCAGGACAACATGCCACTGACCCTCTCATGACAGCGGACATTGCCCAGGCTGTCGTGGCCCTCATCAGACCAGTCATAACCGAGGCAGTGGACTCAGCAGTGACTAAAGGCCTTGAACTGCTCCGCACAGACCTTCAGCTACAGGCAGCCAGGATTGACCACGTGGAGACCAGGATTTCCACAATGGAGGATGACACCACGGCCTTAACAGCAGCCGTAGCTAAGCTGACCACGATTCAGAAGGAACTCTGGGAAAAGGTCATTGACCTGGAAAATAGATCTAGGAGGAATAACCTCCGTATAATAGGACTGCCGGAGTCATATTCCCCACATGACTTACACAAAATCTGTGCAGTAGACATTCCTGGACTTTTGGGCCTACGCACCCCTTGTGTCGTCGAAAGAGCCCACCGGATCGGCCCACCTTCGGACACCCGCACCAAACCCAGAGCGGTGATTGTTCGTTATCTCAATTACGTTGATAAGCAGGCTATTCTACAACGATTCCGGAGGTCTAGGAACCTTCGATTTGAGGAATCCACTTTACTGATCTTCGCGGACTACTCCATGGAGGTTATGCAATTAAGGAAAGCCTTTTCTCCAGTCTGCTCGATCCTGCACCAGCGGAACGTCCGATTCAGTCTGGAGTACCCGGCCACTCTTTATTTCCAATCCCCTCAGGGGGACAAACTCTCGTTCACTTCACCGCAAGAAGCCGAAACTTACTTGGCTGAAGGTCTACCCTCTGACATGGATCAAACGCCGCCGTCGGCCACCGACATACATAGATCACCTAGGAAATCGTCCATCCTTTCCACCAAAGCACTGAGCCCGGAAAAGCCACCTTACAAGAGGGTACGATTTGGCCTCCTGGAGGCCTCCAACACTCGGGCCCATCCCTGAGATCACTACAACCGCATTCTCGAAGAATCGCATATCCTTACTAACTGCTTAGACCGTAAAACTGAGATTCATGACAAAGATCAATCCTTGTTCGCACTCATCTTCCCTCAGCGCATTTCTTATACTTCTAACCATAGCTAACTGAACAACGAACTGTAAGTGCCAGTCTTTAGGTTCCCCTATTAGGGGGCCTCATTCAACCTACGTTTTTTACTTGCTATTAGCAGTTCAGTACAGGCTACGAAGCTATGGAATAATGTTATAATTATCTGTTTCGGTCAAGTTATGTATCCCACTACCTTGGCTATAGGTTGCTATACTTTATTGTGGTTATTGATGGAGTCTGCCTCCTAGGATACCTCCTTGGAGTCACATCCCATCACTCGGGAGTCCGCAGGAAACGGTTTAATGTGCATGTCTGATTACATTACGTTGCGGTCTCGCAACAGCACCCCCCCTCTTTTATCCCCTCTACCCCCCTATACCTCCTTCCTCTCCCTCTCTCTCCTTCCCTACCCCTTCCCCCGGGTACCTATCCGCCCTCCACTTTTAAACTGCCTCCAATTTTAACAACCTCCCTTCAGGTTTGAACCAGGCCTTTTGAGGTGGGGAAGAGTGGTTTGGTATACGAAAATCTTCTATGCGGAAAAAAGTGAAGTCTGAAATGTACTTGTCTCATGGCTTATCACCATGGTGTTCACGATTCACTGTTAAAGTATTTCTCATGTCTAGTAACATAAATCCATATGTAGTTCCTTTCCCCAGCCCCAAAGGCATCTGTTACTCACAGAAGGATAGATGGCTCTCCGTAACCAGACACCAACTATTCACGCACTCATGGATCCTTTGGTGCTCGGGAATAACTTGAAGGTAGTTTCTTGGAATGTCCGGGGCCTAGGAGCTCCACAAAAACGAATGCAGGTACTGAGACACTTAAAAAGGCTGAAAGCTGATATTGCTTTATTACAAGAGACTCATTTGGGTGCAGGCGATATATCCAGACTCCGCAAGCTATGGGTGGGGGATGCCTTCGGCTCCCCCGCGATGGGAAGGAAGGCAGGCATTGCCATACTTCTCCACAAACGCCTTCAATATAAAATTAGGTCTTTAGACATAGACGACGTGGGGCGCAGAGCCACCCTACATCTCACCATTGCCAACCAAGATATTGCAGTGTCCAACATATATGCAGACAACTCCCCCAACCAGACTTACTTCCAGACCTTGACGACTTGGGCCCTCCAAATTGCAGAACCTCTTCACCTTTTAGGGGGAGACCTAAACTCAGTAATGTGCCAAACGGAAGACCGTTCCTCTTCGTTAAACCAGCGCTCCTCAGACTCAGACCGTGAATCCATTCTAGCCCATACTATGTCATCTCTTCTATATGTATATATCAATGAGGGTATTGGCGCCCTGACGTGACAAATCAAAATACAGTGCTATAATGATATAAAATTATAAACAATAGGGTCGCTGCCCCTTCAAAACCTAGGTGGTCAGATAAGCAAGCAAAAAAAAGGAAGTCAAGCGCTGACCCATTTTTTCGGAAAAAACCATAAAGGAAAAAAAAGGCAATAATTCACAAATAAAAAAGTCCAATAATCCTTCAACAATCATCCATTGAGAGGAATCCAATAAGCATGTGCATCCACATAGATTCCAAATTCTTCTATAGGAAAAATTTTGAAAATAGATGGCCACTCACCAGATGGTTTGACCTCCTTTTTAGGGGTAGGTCAAAATGCGCCTCTGGAACCACTGTTCCTATAATGGGGGGTGTGTGTTTTCTCCTCTTCTCTCTCCAATATCGTTCCGCTAGTGAAGAAAGAAGGACTCCACCAAGGACACAGATGAATGGATCATTGTGTAGTATTTATTTGCAAATGGGTAATAAAAACAATTAAAAAGTTTACACTCACATTTCCATGTGCCAAAACCTGGCACTGGGTTGACCAGCGTGTAGCTCGTGAGCCTGTGCGGCAAACAGCTGTTGTTTCGAATATAACGTGTCAAATCGTCCGTATGTCGTTATGGCGTTCGCATGCCAACGTCCGGAAGTGCACGAAAGAACGTCTTCTACGTACGTTTCGCCGTCTTGGCGTCTTCAGGAAATGACGTAATTCATCTTCCGGTTTTTTCTTTTATACTCTGGTGTTGTGTTTGATTGGTTATCCCTCCAATAGGGAAACCCTCAATCAATTCAATTTAGTTTGTTTTGTTTTACACTAAGTTTGTTTATATATGCCTGCACCCAGGCTCACGGCTTGCGCTGTTCAAACCCAGCATATTATTCAAACTTAAACATTTTAAATGCAGTTTTAGGAATACATATAATTTAAGAGTCCTATTTCTCAGATGGATACCCTCTAGTGGTCATCCATCAAACTGCCCAAATGTTCCAAAAAATAAAATATATGTAAACAATAAAAATTATAAAAATTAAAAAAGATTAATAATCTGTTAAGAAACATTGGAGATCTATATCTTTGTTTAATCCCAAGGGCTGTAAACTTTGTACCCTATGGATCCAGCGGGTCTCCATCTGGGATACCGCCTTCACCATATCCGTGCCCCTCCAGTGGGGCTGTACCCTATCTATGCCCCAAAACCTGAGCAAAGAAGGGTCTCTATTATGGACCAATCTGAAATGGTTCGATACACTATGGAATTTGAATCCCTTTTTGATGTTATCTACATGTTCCCCCACTCTTTTGGCGAGGGTTCTAGTAGTTCTCCCTATATATTGGTAATTGCATGGGCACATCAGGAGATAGGTTACATACCGGGAGTCGCATGTAATGAATCTCCTGATTTTAAATTCCTCACCTGTTACCCCTGAGGTGAAATTAGTTAAATTCTTTTTTTCTTTAGAGATTTTGCATCCTTTACACCTTTTACATCTGAAAAAACCAACCCTATCCAGAAAGGTTGGCTTTCTCATGTCTGGTTTTGGAATATTTTTTGCCACCATATTTCTCAATGCAGGGGCCCTTCTATAAATAAATTTTGGCTTGGAAGGGATAATCGACTTAAGAGTGGGATCTTTTTTTAGGATGGGCCAGTGTTTTTTGACTATTTTTTCCACTTCCTTGTGTTGAACGTTATATCCTGTTATGAAGGCCCAACCAAACTCCTCTCCTTTTTGTGTTTTTTCCTTATTCTGCAACAGGGGGGTTCTGGGCATTAAGCCCACCTTGTTCCTAGTTTCAAGCAACTCTTCACGGTTATAACCCTTCTCACAAAATCTATTTATGAGGATGTCTGATTGTAACTCTTTATACCACCGTTTTTTATAAGGTTTTGGTCTGTACTCTTTCGGTTGGAAAGACCTAT
>BLSH010098618.1:3092990-3106712 GCA_018402905.1 Glandirana rugosa | reverse complement strand
CTACCGAATGTGGGTTCCCAGGAATTCCTTGAATCGGTTCAATAACGGTCTAGGGACATGGATTAGAAATTCTCGTCAAAAGACTGACCATACTATGGTCGACTGATCTCCTTTCGGTTACACCATGGTTATATATTTTTTCCTGTTTCTATATAGGGACCCTTGATGTCTGGTCAATCGAATTGTAGTTATTAAACGTTCGAGAACCCCCCTTATTATTCCCTAATATGTCATATGTACTAATAACATTGCTCTTGCTATAGAAATCACCATTAGTTGTACCAAAGTACTTCTTAGCAAGAACGGTTTGGTTAGATAATTGGAACCACGTCTACAGGCCTTCCTTTATCTAGGTGGCAGCTCACCTCCTCATAGAAGGTTAATAGATTGGTTTGGCAAGAACGATTCTTCATGAAACCATGTTGATTACCACTAAAGATATCGTTCTCGTTACAATAATCATGTATACTGTATAATCCCTTATTATTCCCCCCAAGAGCTTGCAAATTATTGATGTTAAGCTAACTGGTCTGTAGTTCCCAGGGATATATCTTTGTCCTTTTTTATATATTGGTACCACATTGGCTTTCCTCTAGTCAGCTGGTATCATACCAGTCAGAAAACTGCTCTTAAAGATTAGGTACAGGGATCTGGCAATAACTTGGCTAAGTTCCTTAAGGACCCTTGGGTGTAAGCCATCTGGGCCCAGTGACTTATTGGTGTTCAGTTTTTCAAGCCTATTCCTGATTTCACCCTCAGTCAGCCACAAGGGTGCTTCCTGTGATGTGTCATGAGGACCAGCATTGTAGTTCTGAATAATTGATCCCTCCGTTTCCTTTGTGAATACTGAGGAGAAAAATGAGTTTAACACCTTTGCCATTTCTCCATCCTCTGTAACCAAAATACCTTCATCACTCTTTATTGGGCCAATATGATCTGACCCCCCTCTCTTACTATTTATATACTTAAAGAATTTCTTGGGATTCTTTTTACTTTCCTCAGCTATGTGTCTTTCATGTTCAATCTTAGCTGCTCTGATTGCACCTTTGCATTCCTTATTGCGTGTTTTGTAGTTCTGAAAATGTGACTGAGACCCCTCCTCCTTGTATTTTTTGAAGGCCTTCTTTTTTGCTTTTATGTGTGCCTTTATGTCGGAGTTAAGCCATCCTGGTCTTTGGTTAGCTCTTTTAATTTTATTTCCTGTTGGGATACACTGGCTAACACCTTTGTTTAGTATGTTCTTGAAGCACTCCCATTTTTCCTCCGCATTCATTGTTCCTAGAATTTTATCCCAGTTAACAACTTACAGCAAGGAGCGTAGTTTCTGGAAGTTGGCTCTTTTAAAATTCAGTGTCTTTGTATTCCCCTTGCGTTTCCTATTTGTGTAATTTATACTAAAACTAATCGTCCTGTGATCGCTATTTCCTAGTTTGCCCCTTACTTCCACGTCTGTGATCAGGTCTGTGTTGTTAGTAATCAGAAGGTCCAATAATGCTTTTTCTCTTGTTGGTACATTAACCATCTGACCCATGAAATTATCCTGCAGGACATTTAGGAAATGGCGAGACTTAGCTGAAAGTGCAGTACCTTCCTCCCAGTCAATATAAGGATAATTAAAATCTCCCATTATAATAACACTTCCCATCCTAGCCGCTATTCCAAATTGTGATAGGAGATCCGCCTCCCCCTCCTCCCTCTGATTTGGGGGCCTATAGCATATTCCCAGTAATACTTTCCCCCTGGTGTCTTCCCTTTGTAGCTCTACCCATAAGGCTTCAACTTCCTCCCCAGAACCACTAGTAATGTCATCTCTCACATTAATTTTTATGTAATTTTTTATATACAGGCATACCCCTCCCCCCTTTTTGCCCTCCCTATCCCTGCGATATAGGGAATACCCCTGAATGGTAGCCAGACAATCATGAGAGCTGCTGAACCAAGTCTCCGAAATTCCCACAAAATCTAATTCCTCCTCATACAGTAGCAGCTCTAGTTCTCCCATCTTGTCTGCCAGACTCCTGGCATTAGTGAACAAGCCAAGTAGTTTTGTCTGGACGCCTACTGTTTCCTTGCTGGGTATTCCTTGTCTGCGTATTGGACTTGTTACACTACTTGCCTCGGGTTTAGCCTCCTTGTCCGGCCTATCACTCCTTCCCCCAATACTACCCGCTGGACTCTGTTCCACTCTGGCTATTAGTAAGTCTGGACCCTCCCCCCCGTTGCCTAGTTTAAAAGCCCCTCTAACTTTTCAGCCATCCTTATTCCCAGCCGGCCTGCACCTTCCCCATTTAGGTGCAGCCCATACTTTCTATAGAGCTCGTAGCCGATTGAGAAATCGGCCCAGTTCTCCAGGAACCCGAAACCCTCCTTTCTACACCAGCTCCTCAGCCACTTGTTAACTTCCCTAATCTCCCTCTGCCTCTCTGGTGTGGCTCGAGGTACCGGTAGTATTTCTGAGAATACTACCTTGGAGGTCCTAAGCCTCAATTTTGCTCCAGTTGGACTGGGTCACTTGCTGGTATGTGAGATGTCCACTGGAGCTATGGTGGCTATGTAACTCTGACAATCTTCCTTGAGCCGAGGCCACCAGAAAGAGCGTGCAAGTAACTCTGTTGTCTTGCAGCCACCAAAGTGCCCGGTCATTTTGGTATAGTGACAGAGTCCGAGAACGCCTGAGCAGAGTTCTTGTGGGACATACAGTCTATTCCTGAACCACCATAATCCATCTTTTAGTCTGAGTTGGGGGTCCGGCGGTACAGTGAGGCCGTTGCAAGACTTCCGAATCTGTGAGAGTAGATCTTTCTGAGTGAGCAGGAAGCTTTGGGCAGGAAGGATGGTATCCTGCCGAGGCATGTCATCCGGAATGGAAAACATTCTTGACAATGCATCCGGCTTTACGTTTTTAGCCCCGGGCCTGTAAGTGAGGTGCAGTTGGAATCGGGAGAAAAACAATGCCCATCGTGCCTGCCGAGGTTTCAGTCTTTTGGCGGTTTGCAGGTATTCTAGGTTTTTGTGGTCTGTAAAAACCAGAATAGGGTGGGAAGCTCCTTCCAGGAGGTACCGCCATTCTATCAGGGCCAACTTGATTGCCAGTAGCTCCCTATCGCCAACGTCATAGTTCCTTTCCGGAGGAGTTAGCTTCCTTGAGAAGAAGGCAATAGGGTGAAGTGAGGCCTTTGGGCCCGTCTCTGGAAAAGGACTGCTCCCACTGCTGTCTCAGAGGCATCTACTTCCAGGGTGTATGGCAAGACAGGGTCCAAGTGCTTAAGGACGGGAGCAGATGTGAACAGTCGCTTGAGTTGGGTGAAGGCCTCTTGGGCCTCGGGAGTCCAGCAAAAGCATGAGTCCTGTTTGGTGAGTTGGGTTATTGGGGTGGTGACTGCCGAAAACCCCTTGATAAACTTCCGATAGAAGTTTGCGAACCCAACAAATCGCTGGACTCCCTTTTTATCAACAGGAGCGGACCAGTCCAGGATGGCCGAGACCCTCTGGGGGTCCATGATGATTCCGGCCCTGGAAACGTTGAACCCCAAGAATTAAATTTCAGTGCACTCAAATGCGCATTTTTCCACCTTGGCATAGAGGCCGAGTAGTGGGAGGTGGGCGAGCACGCTCTTCACGTGCTGGTGATGCTCTTCCACAGAGGGGGAGAAGATTAAGATGTTGTCCAAGTAAACAACTACGAACAGGTCTAGAAAGTCCCAGAAGATGTCGTTTACCAGGTGTTGGAATGTTGCAGGGGCATTACATAGTCCAAAGGGCATGACAAGATATTCGTAGTGCCCGAACCGTGTTCGGAAGCCGTATTCCACTCATCCCCTTCATGAATGCAGATCAGGTTGTAAGCCTCGCGTAAGTCCAACGTGAAGACGGCTGCGGTCCCCTCTGAAAGAGTTTTGGGACCAGAGGTAACGGGTATCAGTTCTTGATGGTAATCCGATTAAGTTCCAGATAGTCAATGCAAGGCCAGAGCGACTGGTCCTTCTTGTCTACAAAGAAGATTCCGGGACCTGCTGGTGAGGTGGATGGACGAATAAAGCCCTTCTCCAGATATTCATCCAGGTACGCCTTGAGGGCAGCCAACTCCACCTCTAATAAGGGAAACATCCCCCAGAAAAGGCATTTCAGCTCCTGGTAAGAGGTCGATCGGGCAGTCGTAGGACCGGTGTGGTGGGAGGACGTCCGCCCCTTCTTACTGCAGAAGTCTAGAAATTCATGATAGGGGGCAGGAACGAGCAGGCGGGATTCCGGGTTGAGGCCTGTGCCCAAACTAAGTATGACTGGAGGATTCTCCGGAGATTGAGGCAGACAGTGGCAATGGAAGTAAGAGGAGGAGAAGTTCACTTCGCCGGTGACCCAGTCAATTTGGGGATTGTGAGTCCGGAGCCAAGGGATGCCCAGGATACTTGGGAATAGAGGGGACGCGATAGTATCCAATGGCAGAAATTTAGCATGTCCTCCTTTGGTCCTGGTTAGCACTGGGATAGTCTCCTGGGTAATGGTGTCCGAACTAATAATTGACCGGTCGGCCAGTCGGACGACCATGCGATGTTTCTTCGGCTGAAGGGGGATCTGGTGCTGCGCTGTGAAGGAGGTGTCAACGAAGCAGCTGCATGCACCAGAGTCAAGGATTGCCAGCACTGGAAAAGTCCCGCTGGGCAGCTGCAAGGAGACAGAAAGCACAAGGTGAGCTTTATCATTAGGCAGATACAACAGTCTGTCAGGGTTACTGGTGGTGCACTTACCGGCCTTGGCAGGACAATTCCTCACTAGGTGCCTGGAACCTTCACAATACAGGCACAAGTTCTGTGACATGTGCCTCTGGTGCTCATCGGGGGGTCAAAGGCCTGGTGAGGGTCTTCGTATAGTTGGGCCATTGCCCGGAAGAATCGGTCCAGACTGGTTGTCTCTGGGGCTTTCTGCTCCAAGAGGCGGTGTGCCCAGGCTTGGGATTCCTCAAGGAGGAGGGATATCACAAATCCCACTTTTGTGGCCTCCAGTGAAAATGTCCGGGGTTGGAGATCAAAGTATAATTTGCAGGAATTTCGGAAAGCACGGAACTTTCTGCGGTCTCCTGCAAACCGCTCAGACATGGGCACTTGGCAGCGCTACGACGGTGCGGGAAGCTGATTGGCCGGGAATGGCTGGTGCTGGCTGGAAGAGCTCCTGCACTCTTCCTTCCAGGCGGTTGTAGCCTTCCTGCAGGTTCTTTACAGCTTGGGTAAGTCCCGCAAGGTGTGCACACAGCTCGTCCAAGGGAGAAGTCCCCTGCGCAGACTCAGACATAGCTGTCCGTTACTGTCACGTACCTGGTGGTTGAGTCTGGCTTATGCAGGGGGTCATCTCTCTTGTGGCCCTGGTTCAAGAACCCCTGATAGTGCAGACAGGAAGCTCAAGAGCACAGAGGGGCACGAGGGTTGGACTAGGTCACTTGCTGGTATGTGAGATGTCCACTGGAGCTTATGCAGGCTGAAGAGTCGTTGTACAATCCGGGCCAGCAACAGGCTGGCAATATGGTACAAGTGGAGCAAGCAGGCGGGTGGTCAGGTGCAAGCAGGGTCGGCAATGTGCGGGCAGCAAAGGTACAGGAGGATCGGGCAGAAGGGTAGTCATAGACAGGCCGGGGGTCAAGGCAGGCAGAAAGCAACAAGTACAATTAAAGCTGGGGTCATAGGTGCAAGAAAGTCTTTCAAAGTAGTCACTGGGGTCACGGGAACGCTGTAGAATGGACAGCATCCGCTGCAAGGTGTTTCCAGTTTAAATAGGCTGTCTTTGGCGCCATTAGCACGCACGGGCATGCGCACAGGAACGTGCACGGGCGCGCACGGACGTCCGGAGCGGCCAATTTCCTAACAGGATGCTTTTATTCAACAGGGACAGGGAAGCTGGTCAGAGTTGAAGAGGGAAGATAGATGGAGCCAAATACAGGGCAATCTTAGAAGGGAACCTGTTAGTGTCTGTAAAAGATTTGAGACTAGGGCGGAGGTTCACTTTCCAGCAGGACAATGATCCTTAACATACAGCCAGAGCTACAATGGAATGATTTAAGCATATTCATGTGTTAGAATGGCCCAGTCAAAGTCCAGAACTAAATCCAATTGAGAATCTGTGGCAAGGATTGAAAATTGCTATTCACAGACGCTCTCCATCCAATCTGACAGAGCTTGAGCTATTTTGAAAGAAGAATGGGCAAAAATGTCACTCTCTAGATGTGCAAAGCTGGTAGAGACATCCCCAAAAAGACTTGCAGCTGTAATTGCGAAAGGTGGTTCTACAAAATATTGACTCAGGGGGGGGCTAAATACAAATGCATACCACACTTTTCAGATATTTATTTGTAAAAAAAAAAATTGAAAACCATTTATCGTTTTCCTTCCACTTCACAATTATGTGCCACTTTGTGTTGGTCTATCACATAAAATCCCATTTGTACTATGACAAAATGTGAAAATTTCAAGGGGTATGAATTCTTTTTCAAGGCACTGTATTTACACTGTGCGCATTGGACTGTGATGTGCTACATTAGGCTGCATTGGGCAATATTGCTCAATGCAAGCCCAATGCAAGTAAAATCCCATTTCCTACCAGCATGCTGCATTGTGCGTGTTTGGCCGAAATAAGACAATGCTTTTAAATACAGCATTTGCTAGGTGGGTTAATGAAACAGTAACCTGTTTCCTGCTGTGAAAAAAAGAAAAATGTAGTTTAATGCAACAACAGTGCACAATTTACCTGCATCAATATGGGTTAAACACAATACATGTGGTGTGAATCCAGCAACTTGCTGTCTTTTAAAACTGTGCACAAAAACTGATATCAAGAATCAGTAACGAGCTTGAACAATTCCAGCAGACCTGTATAGTGCTGTAGAGCTTTTGCTGACCTGGGAAAATAGCTCAGCTGATGGCTCCACAAGTCACTTCCAGTTATTTTCCTTAATCTGTTATTTTAGTGAGCTCACATTGTTTCCAATTGCTAGCCCCATAGGAAGTCTTTCTAGAAAAACAAACACTCTTAGCAGGGCAAACTGATTCTCAAGCGTTCTTTTTTATTATTTCTGAAGGTAGTCTACAAACAGGGAAGAAATTCAATATTTTTTTCAATAGACATTTACCACTTTTCCAGTATTTTGAAATACCCCATATATTGTATTATTGTTATTACTATAAGTCAACAACCTTCATACACATTGCAATCACTGGGCCCTTATGTCATATATAAAGTGTATCTACAGCCAAAATATTTTATTTTGGTTTTGAATAGGACATGTGTCTAAAAAGTTTGGTGAATGGTCCAATATCTCAATGGCAACATGAGCCAGGTGCACTCGCATGCACATGGCTATCCAGAGACACGTTGAGAAGCGCGGGCATGGGCATGGAGTACACGTAACCATCAGGGTAAACCCAGGTTGAAATAGTACAAACAATGGCAAAAATTATATAAGTGTAAAGTTCATGTGTTCAAAAAAATATTTAGTAGATATTAATGAATCCTCTATCATCACATAGATTTAAGGTGAGCGTTGCACCATTTTGTCATTTACACTTTTATCACAATTTCTTTGAATGTTGTGCAGCAGCTTCTTTTTTACATCACCTTTAATTGTACTTAGCGCGGTATACACCACTACCATAAAACTTCTATCAATCAAACACATATACAGCAGCTTTGCGATTTATCAAGATGGATATTTTTGAATATCGAGCCAATAGAAAGCTCACCACTGATGGAGTGTTTGTACACACCAATCCCAACACGGAGGTGGGAAACTTATTTATCCGACTAAAAAATCTTATGGTGAGGGAGTTACACCTGGAATGGGTTATTGTTAGAGTTGAGCGAACCCGAACTGTAAAGGGTTCGTACCGAACTTTGGGGTGTCCTTGACCCGGACCCGAACCCGGACATTTGAAAAAAGTTTGGGTTTGGGTTCTGGGTTCGGGTATTTGATCACGCATGTTGAATAGCTGCAGGGCAACAAAGAACAAGAAAGGTGCGCCTCTAAGTGCGCTAGTGTATAAAACAAATTTATTGAACAAGATTAAAACTACTCACAATGGTAGTAGACAGGTTCGCATTGCAGTGTCAGCCACTGCTGGCTATGGTTGTCCTTGGTCTGTCTGGAATCACTGCTGGGGTGAGGTCCTGGTCTGCCTGGTGGTGGTGGGCTGGGGGGGCGGCGGCGGTGGTTCCCGGCGCCTCCTCCTCTGGCTCCGGTGGATTTTGGCGCGAACGACCGTTCGGGCGTCCGTTCGGTCCCTGCAGGGCAGATGCAGGTGGTCCTCTTCGTCCAATGGGCAGCTGGAAACGGCGACGCGTTGCGGGGCTCCGCCCCTTCTTCAGGCCGTGGATGTTTGTCCATGGTGGTGGGGGGGATTTTAAGGAGTACAAGGTGGGAGGGGTTAATGTTCAAGCTCCACCTCCTTGGAAAGTTGGTGCTGATGGACAGCTGACAACCATGGGGGGAGGGATGGTGCAAAATGGCAAATATATATATATATAAATATATAAAAAATGTTACAGTGAGAGCCTTGAGACCATATAAAATGTAAAGTGTAAAATATAAAATACCATATAAAATATCATATAGAACTGTTTAGACACATTTTAGGAATATTCCAGCGTTTTGACAACATTAAAATACGATATTAGTGAATTAATAATTCTAGATAAAACGCCTTAAATGATGGCAGGTAAGAACTGGTATTTTTACGAAAATATATAAAATATAAAATGATAAAAAATAAAAAAATATATATATAAAATGATATAAAATTGTTGTAAGGTTATTATAATGAGATACCACATCCCTATATATTGCATAAAATTTCTCTAAAAAAGAGTAAATGATATGAACCATGTATGGGATATACAAAATATATATATAAAAGAAATAATCAATAATGACTAGAATATGCAACCCATATGTGGACATATATACATTAAGGAAATTGTGGAGGCACTGGTGCGGGGGTGCCAAGGTACAAAAGGGGGCAGCAGGGATTATGGGTGAAGCAGATGGAACTTAGCTGAGGGCATGTTTAGCTGTTGATGGTATAGGATGGGGGTGCCCTAAGGCGTCCGGCATGTATTGTGAGTTAAAAAGAGATCTAAAAAGATTAAAAAGATGTAAAAGAGATATGGGGCTGTGGGGACCTACTGCAGTTCTTTAGGCTGGATGGTCAGAGGTGGATGCTGTTGAGGTGTTAGTTCATCAGATGAAGACGTTACTGTCAATTTCCTCATTGAGTCCTCCTGGTGATAAAAGATCTAAATGATATATCCAATACATCTCCTGTTGGCATAGTTTTTTTGTACCACTCTGCTGGTGGTAGGGTATTGGGTATGGCTTCAATTATCCATACTTTGAGTTCAGCTGATGACTGGTCGTGGTGTGTCAGGAAGTGTCTGGGCACACTATGGTTATATTTGCCCCCTTCCACAATTCTGCGATATTCGCCAAATCTCTGTCTTAGGAGCCTGATGGTACGACCCACATAGTATAGATTACAGGGGCATGAAAGGCAGCATATGACAAAGTCCATGGAACAATTAAAGAATTGGGAGATCTGGTATGTTTTGCCTTTGATGGTGAAATGTTTCTGCCCATGGTTCACATGTTTACAGGTCAGGCATAGTGTTTTCTTGCACTGGTACATGCCCACCAATGGGACGAGGCAAAGCTGGTTAGGGCCTTTTTTGGGAGGTGCTTTCAGTTTGCTGGGACCTATCTTGCTTTTGATGTTCCTGGCTCTTCGGTAGGTTACACTGGGGCGGGGTGGTAGGATGGTTTTTAGATGTGGGTCTTCCAAAAGTATAGGCCAGTGTTTGTTGATGACTCCTTCCATTTTCTTGTGCTGGTTGTGAAACTGGGTGGTGAATCTGATGGAGTTGGTGTTTTGTTGGCAGGCGGCATGGGCGGTGGTGGAGGGGAGAGTGGCACAATCTACATGGGCTTTTGCGACCAGGTCAGGCGGGAAGCCCTTCTGGATGAATTTTTCAGTTAAGGGTTTGCTGAGAAGATGGTAGTCACTGTCTAGTGTGCAGTTCCTCCTGAGCCTACAGAATTGGCTATATTTTTGATCCACCTTGGGTGGTGGCAACTTTGAAAGTGTAGGTATGAATTCCCAGCTGTTGGTTTGGTATAATTCTTAGCCATGATGGTGGATCCTTGGTGGAACAGGGTCAGGTCCAGGAAGGCAATCTCATCGACGGCGTTGGAGGAGGTGAATGATAGGCCAAACTTGTTATTATTGCAATAGTCAGTGAACTGCTGTACTGATGTGTCTGTACCGTCCCAAATGATTAAAATATTGTCTATATATTGACCGTAAAATATTATGTGGGCGGTAAACGGGTTGTTGTGCCAAATGTGGGTGAGCTCCCAATGGCCCATGGTTAGGTTGGCGTAGCTCGGTGCAAAATTTGCGCCCATCGCGGTGCCCATTAGTTGGAGAAAGAACTGGCCATTAAACTCAAAATAGTTGTGCGTGAGGCAGAATTCAACTGCCTGCACTATAAACTCTGCTTGCTCTGGATGGATATTGTCACTGCTGGATAAGAAATGGGATATGGCTCTGATGCCAACGGCATGTGGTATTGATGTATATAGGGAGTTGACATCCAATGCGATCCATCTGTATGTGGATTCCCATTTGTAGTGGTGGATTTTCTCCATGAGGTCGGTTCCGTCTCTAATGTAGGCTGGTAAGTCCTGGGCCAGGGGTTGAAGAAATGTGTCAGCATATTGTGAAAACAGGTTGGTGATACTACCCATACTGCTACAATTGGTCTGCCAGGAGGGTGCTCGCTATCCTTATGGATTTTTGGTATATGATAAAAATACAGTGTATGATAAAAAATGTTATTAAAAAATTGAAATTCCTGATTGGTGAGGATGCCCCGTTCCTTTGCTTTTGTGGTTAAATTACATGCTTCAAAAGTATATTATTCTGTGGGGCCCTCTGTCAGTAAAAAGGACTTTGCCAGTGTTCCTGGCCGTTTCCGGGTGGTGCGCGCGCATCCGTGCGCGCTCGCGCGCTCCCGTGCGCGTTCGCGCGCTCCCGTGCGCGTGCGCGCGCCCGTGCGCGCGCACGCGCCGGAAATGGCGCCAAATGGTGCCTATTTAAACCCTGGACATACTGCACCAAGTTGCTGCTTGTTCTACAGCGTTCCAGACCTGTGAGCCTCAGCTCCCTACCTGTTCCTGTGTTTTCACCTGTTTCCTGTCTACCCGGCTTGCTTTGACCTGTTGTCCGCTACCTGCATCGACCCCGGCTATCCACGACCATCCGTTTGTCTACTCCTCTGTACCTCCGCTGCCCGCCCGTTAACGAACCTTGCCTGAACTTGACGATCCGCTTGCCTAACCCCTTTTGTACCTTTCTGCCTGCACGTTGCCAACCCTGCTTGTACGACCATTCTCCTGTTTGCACGACCTGCTGGAATCTCACTACAACATCTGTGACCATCCAGCCCTCGTGCCATCCCGCACTCTCGGGCCTCTGTCTACACTACCAGGGGTCCTTGAATCGGGTGCGCAAGAGCGGTTGTTCCCTGCACAAGACAGACTCCACCGTCAGGTACGTAACACCCTCCTTACGTAGTATTTGATAGGTGGTTTTGTCATTGAGGAGTCTGTAGGCTTCTTCGAGATAGTGGCTTTTGTCTTGGATGACGATGCCTCCGCCTTTATCTGCAGTTTTTATGATGATATTGGAGTCATCCATCAGTGCTCGTAGTGCAGTCTTCTCAGCAGGGGTAAGGTTGGAGGGTTGGTGGTCCTTTTTAGATGCATGAGTATTGCACATTTTGATTAGTTCTGAGTACACTACCTGGTAGTAGGTTTGTATATAAGGTCCTTTGCTGCTGGTGGGGTTAAAGACGTATTTGGGTCGAAAGGCGGTATGTTGTATGTGGGGGGATTCTGGTACATCTTGATGGTAAGTGAAGGGTTCAATGTTGTCATCAAGGTATAGCTCCTCTAGTATGTATAATGCTTCCGTCTCCTGGTGGTTGAATTCTGGTACTGTAGGCGATGTGGAAGGAGGAAGATCTGGTGATGGATGTTTATTTGATTTTATTTCAAAATGTCTTTTTAGTGTAAGATTTCTGATAAATGCATTAAGATCCTTGAATAGGGTGAAGGGGTTGGGGTGACTTGTGGGAGCGAAGTTCAACCCTTTTTGGAGCAATGATCTTTCTGCCGGAGTTAGCGTGTGGGAGGAGAGGTTGAATATTTTGACGGTGTCCTTTGTTTCACCCTCTTTGGGCTTCCCCTTGTTTCTATGTGTTCTTCTTCCCCCTCGCTTACCTCTGACCCTAACTTTCTTTTCCTGGGTAGCGTGGGGGGATACTCTAAAAAATCAGCCGTGGTGGTGATGGGTGTTTTAGCCTCTGTGGCTCCAGGATGGCGTGTAACCGTGTCTGTGGTATTTGGCTCCTTGGCTCTCGGTGTATCCTGGGTGGTTTTGGTATCCGGAGGAGGGTGGTAGGTGTTTTTTTCCATGCAGGGATTAAGGACTGCAGGGTGTGGCTGGGTCCTCGTTGGATTGTTTTGTGCAGGTGCCACATTGGCTTTTTTCCTTTCGGATTTCTGTTCTTGCTCTTTATTTGATATGGTGGGACCTGTGGATGGCTCATTTAATTTTGGTTGTTGTGGGTTGGGTTTGGATAGGGCCGTAGTTGATGGAACGGTACTTGGGTGCTTGCCCGTATGGCTGGAGGATTTTGAGCGGACTCTGGTTGTGGGTGGGTGGTGGCTCGGTGGTCTAGCTGTGGCTAGTCGGCGAGGTGTGACTGGTTGACCAGGTTGGTTCCGTGGTTGTGGTTGTTTGGTAGGTGGGTGGTGTGTCTTGCGTGTGAGAAAGGGGTCGGTGCCCAGAAGAGGGGGTGGGTAGGTGGAAGGTCGTTCAGTGCTCCGGTCTTTTGGTATGGGTTTCCGGGTTCTATTGTGTTTCTGCTTTTTCCAATTGAAGACCTTATTTAGGTTGTAGTCATCAAGGTCTCTGCTGACCTTTCCCATTTTAATGCTGATGGTGGTATCTTCTTTCTTTTTGTTACGGTTTTTCAGAATGTGGTACCATTTGGTGGGTAAGCCAATACACAAGCATTTCACTGGTTTGCCCTTAGAAGCCATCACAGCCATGCCTACTAATGGCATGGCTGTGATTGGCCAGTGCATCATGTGACCCAGCCTCTTTATAAGCTGGAGTCACTTAGTGCTGCATGTCACATGCTCTCTGGCTAGTGTAGAGAAAGGATGCTGCCGGCGCTGTGAGGGACAGATTGCAGATACAATAACATCTCATCGATCTGATTGTGGACTAGGTAGAGATTACTACTACTACTGCTTTGAGGGACAGAGTGCAGATCTCATCCTGCATTACAGAACGATCTGATTGTGGACTAGGTAGAGATTACTAGACGTGAGACAGGGAGTTTCGTCATCATCATCATTAGAGATGGATCAGGTGTTAGTCTAGCTACTCTACAATAACATAGACGTTAGACAGGGAGTGTCGCGGCCGTCGTAGGAAAGAGATGTGATCGGTCTCTCGTACACTGTACGTCGTGATTCACTGAGGTCGAATATTTCTCCGACCCAGTGTACTACGTGACCGGTTAGTGTCGGTACGGTAATCATCCGTACCGACACTACCGAAGATTCCCGTTTGGTCACTTTACGAACACATAACCGAATGGGTGGTTTACCATGGT
>BLSH010098618.1:3069881-3092980 GCA_018402905.1 Glandirana rugosa | reverse complement strand
CTCTACTAAAAACTTGTTATTACACAGTGAATGTCGTTGTCGACCGGGATATCCTCATCCGTTACCAAAAACTTGTTATTAGACAATTATTGTTCAAAAACCATTGCCTACTCCTATAGGGCCAGCTGTTGCTGTAAGTGACACATTATTGTTCAAAAATCATCTCCTAGTTCTAAAGGGAGAGTTTCCAGTTGTTTCTTAGAGGGACAGATTATTGTTCAAAAACCATTGCCTACTCCTATAGGGTCAGGTTCCAGCTGTTGCTGTAAGTGACAGATTATTTATTGTTCACAAATCATCTCCTAGTTCTAAAGGGAGAGCTTCCAGCTGTTGGTGTGAGCAGTGCATTTCTTGCACCAAAATAAAAAGTCTGGCTACGTTGGTGTTTTCCAACTGCCTCCAGTTCCTTCACATTGTCTCCCTCCCGGTCCCTTGATGAAAGCTCAGAGTTGGCACCTGAACCCCATGGCCATCTGTCTTTCACCTCAGCCACTTGTAAATTAGACAAGCAGTC
The DNA here is from genome assembly GCA_018402905.1 of Glandirana rugosa. NCBI lineage: Eukaryota > Metazoa > Chordata > Amphibia > Anura > Ranidae > Glandirana > Glandirana rugosa. The sequence continues at coordinate 3,092,466 of BLSH010098618.1, read as the reverse complement.
TGAGCCCCAAGTCCTGCAAGAGACTCTTATGCTTTTTGATGACTCTCCTGGTGTGCTTTCCATGGGCCATCCACATAGCGCTGCTCCAGAAGTGGAAGACATTGAGTGCACCGATGCCCAACCACTTCTGTTGCAGGATGAGGACATGGAAACACCAGGGCAGCACATTTCTGATGATGACGAAACACAGGTGCCAACTGCTGCAGCTTGCCTCAGTGTGCAGACTGACAAGGAGGGCAGTGGTGAAGGGTGGGTGGAAGATGATGTGGAGGAGGATGATGAGGTCCTAGACTACACATGGAATGAGGGTCATGCGAGTGACGTGTGGAGTTTGGAGGAAGAGGTAGTGGTCGCACAGAGGCACCAGCACAGCAAAAGAGGAAGCAGGTTGCAAAAGCGGAGCGAGTGTCCCCTAGACAGTAGGCCTGCTACTACCCACCGCACCCAGGGACCTAGCACACCAAAGGCAGCTCAAAGGCGTTCCCCCACGTGGCAGTTCTTCAGACAATGTGCTGACGACAAGACACAAGTGGTTTGCAAGCTGTGCAATGATAGCCTGAGCCGGGGCATAAATGTTCTCAACCTGAGGACAACCCCCATGACCAGGCATCTAAATTCAAGGCACAAGCTGCATTGGAATAATTACCTCAAAATCCATGAAAGGTCTCGGCTTCCTCCTGCTTCCTCTTCTGCTGCTGCCTCGGCCTCTTCCTCCACCTCTACAGTGACAGTGTCACCTGCCACCCAGCAAACAGACGATATGACAGCAACGCCACCATGTCCACCACCGTCCCCAAGCATTTCCACATGGTCCCATGGAAGCTTACAGCTGTCCATCTCCCAAACACTGGAGAGAAAGAGGAAGTACCCCCCTACCCACCCACGATCCCTGGCCCTGAATGCCAGCATTTCGAAATTCCTGGCCTTTAAAATGCTGTCATTCCGTCTGGTGGACACGGGCAGTTTCAAAAACCTGATGGCGGTGGCTGTCCCACAGTACGTGGTACCCATCCGCCACTACTTTTCCAGGCGAGCCATCCCTTCCCTGCACAAACAAGTCAGGGACAAGATCAAGTGTGCACTGCGCAACGCCATCAGTGGCAAGGTCCACATAACTACTGATACATGGACCAGTAAGCAAGGGCAGGGACGCTATATCTCGCTAACTGCACACTGGGCAAATGTAGTGGCGGGTGGGCCTGAGCCGGCTAACCATTTGGCGCATGTCTTTCCACCACCGAGGATTGCAGGGCATTTCTCTTTGCCTGCTGTTGCCTCCTCTTCCTACTGCGCTTCCTCCTCCTCCACCACCCACTCATCTGCTCAGTGTAACACCTTCACCACCAACATCAGCACATCCAGGGGGAAACGACAGCAGGCAGTTTTAAGACTGATATGTTTGGGGGATAAACCCCACACTGCGCAGGAGCTGTGGACGGGCATTGCACAACAGACCAATGAGTGGTTGTTGCCACTGAGGCTCAAGCCCGGCCTGGTGGTGTGCGACAATGGCCGAAATCTCGTAGCGGCTCTGGGCCGAGCCGGTTTGACACACATCCCTTGCCTGGCGCATGTGCTGAATTTGGTGGTACAGAATTTTTTAAAAAACTACCCGGATATTTCAGAGCTGCTGCATAAAGTGCGGGCCGTCTGTGCACACTTTCGGCGTTCTCACCCTGCTGCTGCTCGCCTGTCTGCGCTGCAGTGAAACTTCTGCCTTCCCGCTCACCGCCTTATATGCGACGGGCCCACAAGGTGGAACTCCACCTTGCATATGCTGGAGAAACTGTGCGAGTTTCAGCTGCAGCACACACGGGTCAGTCGCTCTGCGGAACAACAACACTTCACCACCAACGAGTGGGCCTCCATGCGAGACCTGTGTAACATATTGCGGTGTTTTGAGTACTCCACCAACATGGCCAGTGCCGATGACGCTATTCTCAGCGTTACTATACCACTTCTATGTCTCCTTGAAAAAATACTTCGGGCCATGATGGAAGAGGATGTGGCACAGGAGGATGAGGAGGAGGAGGAGGAAGAGGGGTAATTTCCACGGTTATCAGGCCAGTCATTCGCAAGTGGCTCGGAGGGTGGGTTCCTGCACCAGCATAGGCCAGGTCAAAAATATTCAAGCAAGGGCACAGTTCTGAAGGACGAGGAGGACGAGGAAGATGAGGAGGAGGAGGAATTGCAGCAGGGTGGCACCCAACGCAGCTCGTGGGCATCACTGGAGCGTGGCTGGGGGGATACAGAGGACACAGATGATATACCTCCCACAGAGGACAGCTTGCCTTTGCCTCTGGGCAGCCTGGCACACATGGCCGACTACATGCTGCAGTGCCTGCGCAACGACAGCCGAGTTGCCCACATTGTAACTTCTTCTGATTACTGGGTGACCACCCTGCTGGATCCCCGTTACAAGGACAACGTGCCATCCTTAATTCCCTCACTGGAGCGTGAGAGGAAGATGCGCGACTACAAGCGCACACTGGTAGAGGCGCTGCTGAGGGCATTCCCAAATGACACCAGGGGCTCAGCGGAAGCACAAGGCGAAGGCAGAGGAGGAGGAGGAAGAGGCCACCAACACAGCTGTGCCACCGCCAGCACCTCAGAAGGCTGGGTTAGCATGGCCGAAATGTGGCAAAGCTTTGTCAGCAGCCCGCCACAACAAACAGCACCACCAGCCGATAGACAACGTTTTAGCAGGAGGCAGCATTTCAGCAACATGGTGCAAGAGTATGTGTGCACACGCCTACACATACTGACTGATGGGTCTGCCCCATTCAACTTCTGGGTCTCCAAATTGGCCACATGGCCTGAGCTTGCCGTTTATGCCTTGGAGGTGCTGGCCTGCCCTACAGCCAGTGTATTGTCTGAACGTGTGTTTAGCACGGCAGGAGGCGTTATCACAGACAAGCGCAGCTGTTTGTCCACAGCCAACGTGGACAAGCTAACCTTTATTAAAATGAATCAGGCATGGATCCCACAAGACTTGTCTGTACCTTGTGCAGAATAAACATTTAGACCGGACTCACACAGCCATTCGTATACTTGTTTTTTTGAATAGGCCTCAATATTTTGGGGGCTACCCCAATTATAAACAAACAAAAAAAAAAAATACAGTGCTGGCTACCTCCTCCTCCTTGACCACCGCCACTTCCACCTACACTGCCATGGTCACGGCCTAGTCAACCTCTAGGCTCCTACTCCACATCCACCCCCCTTCCCATTTTTTTTATTTGATTTTAATTTATTTTCCCTATCCCCATTTTTTGTAAGGCACTTGCCCTACTCTTACCCCAATTTTACTTCCTTTTGCAGCCCTCTAGCACTTTCCAGGACTTTGTTACAGCCATTTTTGTGCCTAAAAGTTCGGGTCCCCATTGACTTCAATGGGGTCCGGGATAACGTTCGGGCAACGTTCGGTGCCGAACCCGGACTTTTTTCCAAAGTTCGTTCGGACCCTCCGAACCCGAACGTCCAGGTGTTCGCTCAACTCTATTCACAATCAATATTTCATAACAATTACACCTATATTTCTTGGGGGCATGAGCATATATTTATATTTATTATTTACATTAAGGAAAGAATCCAGGCCTTTTTTTAAGCAATCTACCGTGCTGGCCAAAACCACCTCTGGAGTGAGTCTATTCCACATGTTCATGGCTCTAACTGTGAAGAAACCTTTCTGTATTTGGAGATGAGATCTTTTTTCCTCTAGACGTAAAGGGTGCCCCTTGTCCTTTGTGATGACCTTAAAGTAAATAACTCAACACCAAGTTCACTATATGGACCACTTATGTATTTGTACATGTTTATCATATCCCCCTTAATCTCCTCTTCTCAAGAGAGAATAAATTCAGTTCCTCTAATCTTTCCTCGTAGCTGAGCTCCTCCATGCCTCTTATTAGTTTTATTGCCCTTCTCAGCACGTTCTCCAGTTCCCTGATATCCTTTTTGAGAACTGGTGCCCAAAACTGAACTGCATATTCCTGATGAGGTCTTTCTAATGATTTGAACAGGAGCAAAATGATGTCTCTATCTCTGGAGTCCATACCTCTCTTAATACAAGAAAGGATTTTGCTTGCTTTGGAAACCGCAGCTTGGTATTGCATGCCATTATTAAGCTTATGATCTACCAAAACCCCCAGATCCTTCTCCACTATGGATTCCCCCAGTTGTACTCCCCCTAGTATGCAAGATGCATGTATTTTTTAGCCCCCAAATGCATAACTTTACAGTTATCAATATTAAACCTCATTTGCCACATAGTCGCCCAATTAGACAGTTCATTGAGATCTGCTTGTAAGTTGGAGACATCCTGTAAGGATGTTATTCCTTCTTATATTGTAGCTTACCATTTTGTTTAGATGTGATGGCTGTTTTTTCTCTTTAGGCTTTCTTTCTTTTATTTTCATCTGGTGATTCAGCCAGTAAATTTGCTGTTTTTCAAAAGAACAAGCTCTCCTGCAGATGTATAAGTTACAGGGATGAGACAAACCATTTAAATACTGACAAGGGTGCTTACAATGAAGAGCTTTTGTTTATTTATGTAAAACCTTTATCCCTAAAGGAAAATATGTTTGCTGTAACTGCTAATAAAGTGTTAGCTGGAGTTTGGCTTCAATGTGTTGGTGTATTTAAATCTGCCAGTAATACTCCCCTCAGACTGAAAATGCTGCCAACCAAATGTGCCCCCTGTGCTCCTTCATCCAGAATGGGGGCACTCTAATATAGGAGGTGTGTCACTGGCCAGATTACCAGGTGAAAACAGAGGGGAAAAAAGCCTCAAAAGGGAAAATTATTGCAACCACTCCATCTAATGATTGGTAAGATGCAATATGGAATCATTTTGATTTTTGGTTTAATACCAATTTCACATGGATTTACTGCTTGGAAATTTTTTACTGTCTGTGTCTTTTCAGGCAAGGTTTCCTTCCATTTATTATTCAATCTAATAAGGGCCAATAAGAGAAGAATTGTATTGGTTGAACTAGATGGACGTCTTCCTTTTTTTCAACCAGACTAGCTAACTATGTAACACATGAAAGTCTCAGCACATTCCCTATTTCCTGCCCTCTATAGGAACACTTAGATGAGGAGCGCCTGGTAAAGAAAGTTAATCTCACTTGAAGGACTTTTCAGGAAATTCAATGGTTAAAAGCATCAAATACAGCCAATGTGTTTCAGGTGAAAAGCCTCCTCCTCGTTCAGGGCTTGAGCAGTCAATGTTAATAGAATCACAATGAATGCACCAAGGGACATGTGTTAAGACTCTATGAAGATGTCCATTTTCGTTCCAAGTGTCAGTCACTCCCACTGACTGGACCATCCAGAGCCCAATACAGAGCACAACATTTCTCCGGTAATGGCTTTTCAGTGAGACTTTTCATTTGCTATTTCATTCTTCTACAGTAAAAAAACAATTTTTTTGCTCTTTTTTGGTGGAGCCACAAGGCGACCCACACAATATACTATCATCTCCTCAACGTATGTATACTGATATGGGTTTTGGTCTAGAAATTAGGTGCTCCCAGGTAATCACTTAATATACGCGGTCTTGGTCTTGGTGTATCTCCTGTGGCCATATGGCACCTTTATCCCTGCACTGTGCAGACAGCCTTGTCATTGACAATTAATGGTCACATTTGCTTTTATATCAATGGTGGACTTCAAATCCCCTGAAGAAGCCCTACGGCAAAACATGTTGAGAATATGTACCACACAATTAAATACACCACTGACCATGTAACAGACATTTCTTGGATTTTAATCTATTTAATTTATTCATGTACTAATAAATAATGAAGTTTTAAATTATGAATGGTCTATCTACTACCTTTTTGGCACCGTTAAAATCCCAACAAATTTTTTCTGCTCCATGAATTCTATCCAAAACTAATTTTTGGCTGGAGTTTGCCCTTAATAATAAATCTTCTTAGTCAAAGTTAAGTTTTAACCCAAAACAAGTATTTTACTCGCAGGAGGATTTTTTTATAATCCAAGACAATTTACAAGTCAAGAATGGGAGTTATCTCTTTGACACAAAAAAGGCTTATTCAATAAAGCAGCTTAACTAACAGTGTGAACCTGCAAAGTGCAGCAATCCAAAGAAACCAATTAGAAATAATTTCTTATCTGATCTGACTAAGAAAACTGCAACGTGATTGGGTGCTAAGGATTATTACTGCACTTTGCACATTGTAACTGCTATTGGCACTGTTCTACTGTAAAATATTGAAAAGGTTTATTCTCTTTCTAGGCCACCAAAGAAAGGAAGGTGGCTTAGGACTCCACAGTTTAAGTTCTGCACTAAGACTTTATATCTATAAAAGCAAAAAAAAAAAACAGGGATAGTACATCTTGCAGTACAGCAAGTGCTTCCGTATAAAAACACAGATAGCATAAAAGGTCTCTTCTTTAGCTGATAATTATATATAAGTACAAAGGGGTCATTTCCAGTGTCTGCACTGGGTCTCTTTGTTGCCGTAGTCCACAGCTGTATCATAATTATCAGTCATGAACCTTGTATATATTAACCTTAAAAATGATTTTTCACAGTAATTAATATATATCATTTTTGCAAGGAATAAAATAGGAATTCTGAGTTTCCATTACACACAGGAGACTACAGGAGACTAAAGGGAAAAATGGCTTAGTCACATTAAATTCTCCCTGGATAGAGAATTTTTACCTTTCCTTGACCCAATTTCTTTAATCAATTCCTTGAAATTAATGGAGCATACTACATTTCAAGAGTAGGAAAAGACTTCATGGTAACCTTGTGCTTTGTTAGATTCATTTAGATTCTCTATTGTATATTAGTGACTATATATATATATATATATATATATATATATATATATATATATATGAGAGAGAGAGGGAGAGAGATAATAGACTACTATAAGATAAGAGAATATGGTATAAAATAAAAATATAGTTACAAAAATTAATTTAATCCTATCATTATATTTTTGAAGTGTGACTCAGTTGCAAACTTTGTAGATAACATCGGTGATATAGACCACTTTTTCTTAATTAATTGAAATGCCAGAGTGAAAATGATATCTCTTTAAAGGTTTCATTTTCCAGTTCACTTAGTAGCAGATGAGCTCTGTGTGAACCAATTAGAGGCAGGGTATTATGTTTGATGTCAACAAAGTGCTGCCTTATAAATCAGTATGTGAATGAAGAAAATATGTCAAATCCTCATCGTCTTGATTGAACAATTGGTTTCTTGACCCAATGCAGTGTTTCTACCTCTAGGACACAAATTGTAAACAGCAGGATGCATCCAAACAGACTGTACAATACAATGCTACCCCTGGAATAATCTGAAAATTATATTTTTAGATCTTTCAATACACATAGATGGAAAAGTGCATGGAACCTATTATTTATCTGCTTGGGAAGTATTTTCTATTGCTGTCCTTAAATTTAGAAGACAGTGCAATAAATGCATCCACTAACATTTATAAAATGACCTGTGCTTACCCTGTGTGGTTGGTACTATCAATTTAATGATTAGGCTTTGTTCAAATACCATTGTACATAAAGATGCTAATGAGTGTCACTTAATCCATGAACTGGTGAGCAGAGTTGCCCAGTAGAGCAGAACTTAAAAGAGACTGAAACCCTGAGAAACAGCAATTCTATTTAAAGCTGCACTCCAAGTATATGTAAATATACAATACTGTGCAAACGTTTTAGGCATGTGTGAAGAAATGCTTTAAAGTAAGAATGCTTTTAACAATATATTTTATATATATAGACTATATATATTTTATTGTTTATTTTTTATCAATTTACAAAATGCAAAGTGAGTGAACAGAAGAAAAATCGAAATCAAATTAATAGTTGCTGTGACAACCCTTTGGCTCAAACCTTCCTTTGGAAGGAACCTCTGTTGATGTGGATGGATGGTTTGGCCCCCACAGAGCCCTGATTTCAACATCGAGTCTCTCTGGGGTTACATTTAGCTCAGGTTCACACTGGTTCGATGTGCGAACCAGCTCAATTCCAGCGCCGGTTATCTCATCTCTCCCGCAGGCAATTCACACTGCCCTCTGTGAACTGCTGCGGGTGTCAATACAATGTTAATGACACCCCCAGATCGGTTCACAGATCGCAGTGCGAACTGTGGATTCTGATAGGAATTGGATCGCGTGGGTGCCACTAAATTATATATTGCTCACACATGCCATGGGTATATGTGAAATTACACCCCAAAATATGTTCTGCTGCTTCTCCTGAGTATGGGGATACCACATGTGTGAGACTTTTTGGCAGTCTAGCTGCATGCAGGACTCCGAAAACGAATCACTGCCTTCAGGCTTTCTAAGGGCGTAAATTGTTGATTTCACTCCTCACTACCTATCACAGTTTCAGAGGCCCTGAAATGCCAAGATAGCACAAACTCCCCCAAATTACCCCTTTTCGGGAAGTAGACAACCCAAGGTATTTGCTAAGATGCATGGTGAGTATTTTGCAGCTCTCATTTGTTTTGGAAAATGAAGAAAGGAAAGGATATGTATTTTTTTTTCTTTTTACAATTTTCAAAACTTTGTGACAAAAGGGCAAGATCTGGAAAATACTCAACATGCCTCTCAGCAAATAGCCTGGAGTGCCTACTTTCCGAAATAGGTTCATTTCGGGGGGTAGGGCTACCTTGGCATTTCATGGCCCCCGAAACTGTGATAGGTAGTGAGGAGTGAAATCAACAATTTACGCCCTTAGAAAGCCTGAAGGCGGTGATTGGTTTTTGGGGTCCTGTAAGTGGCTAGACTGCCAAAAATTCTCACACATGTGGTATCCCCATACTCAGGAGAAGCAGCAGAATGTATTTTGTGGTGTAATTTCACATATACCCATGCATGTGAGAGCAATATATCATTTAGTGACAACTTTGTGTAAAAATAAAAAAAACATTTTTGTAATTTTCCCGAAACTTGTGGCAAAATATAAAATATTCCATGGACTCAACATGCCTCCCACCAAATAACTTGGGGTGTCTACTTTCCAAAATGGGGTCATTTGGAGGGCTTTGAACTGTTCTGGCATGCCCAACATTAGAAGCTTATGCCACACGTCACCCACTCTTCTAACCACTTGAAGACCAAACCCTTTCTGACACTTTTTGTTTACATGAAAAAATTATTTTCTTTTGCTATAAAATTACTTTGAACCACCAAACATTATATATTTTCTTAAAGCAGAGGCACTACAGATTTTTTTTTTCACAAAGTATTTGCACAGCGATTCTCTAAACACAATTAAAAAAAAAGAAAACATTTTTTTGAATTTGAATGTACAAAAACACACTATATTGCCCAAATGTTTGGTAAAATATAAAAGATGATTTTATGCTGAGTACATAGACACCAAACATGACATGCTTTAAAATTGTGAATGCCCTTTACAGGTTGCCACTTTAGATTTACAGAGGAGGTCTACTGCTAGAATTACTGCCCTTGATCTGACATTCGCGGTGATGCCTCACATGCATGGTGCAATTGCTGTTTACATACGACATGAGAACAATGCTTGTGTTCGCCTTTGTGCACAAGCATGGGGGGACAGGGGTGCTTTAATTTTTGTTTTATATATTTTTTATTTTGCTTTTTTATTTTATTTTTACAATGGCTATTTTATTTTTTTTGTTATTTTTATTTCTATCACAAGGAATGTAAATATCCCCTATGATAGCAATAGGTAGTGACAGGTACTCTGTTTGAATAATTTAGGGTCTATTAGACTCTAGATCTCTCCTCTGCCTTTAAAGCATCTGACCACACCACGATCGGTGTGATAAGATGCTTTCCCATTTTCCCAATGGCACTGTTTATATCTGGGAAAACCGAAGTCATGAAATGCTGTTAGCTTCCAGTTTCTTAGTCCATAGAGATGATTGGAGCCATTCTGGTCTCCAATCAGCTCTATGGTCAACTGGTGGAACCACCGGCCGCATTTTCAGGTTCCCCGGTGGGGCAGGAGAGCCTGAGAAAACCATGGCGGGAGGGGGGGACATCCCCCCCACTGCTTTTAAAAGCAGTCTAGCAGCTAATTAGTCACTAGGATTGCTTTTACATGAAAGCCGACCGCCGGCTGAAAAACAATACCAAGATGATGCATAAACCTGCAGGCATCATTGCGGTATAACCATTCAAAGTCCAGCAACATATCATTATGTTACAGGTCCTTGTTGGGCATATATTGTAATGTTATTTTTTTCATGCAGTCTGTGGACTGAATGAAAGAAGAGAACCTAACAGATTCCTCTTCTCACATCGATCAATTGGTGGTATGCCCACCATTAGAATACTGCCCTGCATCCACCTACTTCTAATGATGAGCATATATGCACTGTTCTATTTTTTCATTCAGCCTATGGGCAGATTCCTCCATTCACATCGATCGACGTGGATGAAGAAATCTCTGCCAAGAAAAGTGAATAAAAATATATGCTGAAGCATAGGGGCGATCTGCCCCTATGGCCACCCATGCCCCTATGCTTCAACATATATGCTCTTTTTTTAACTGTGGTGGTAAAATCACCTCCTACAGCACAGGAGTCATGGATTTACCTATCGTGAGAGTGCACCCTGGTTGCTGTCAAAATGAATAAACCAGTGCTGCAGCTGAACGGCGTACCTGCAAAGCAAACAATGGTTAACAATAAATCACAGTAACAGTACAGTAAAACAGTACAATGACATACCTGCAAAGCAAACAATCATTAACAATAAATCACAGCAACAGTACAGTAAAACAGTAGAATGACATAACTGCAAGGCAAACGCAATAAAACACAGTAACAATAATAAATACCAGTATGGCATAGAATACAGTAAAACAGTAAGAACAATAAAATGACAACTATTTTTGGCTTTTTTATTTTTTATTTTTTTCTTCATTTTTATGTTTTTTTCCTTTTTTTACACTTTTGTTTTAACTATAAACGTTCCAGATTAGAGTCCCTCAAAATGCGATGGCCATGTAACATCTTTCGAAACCCTGTGTGAAAGTGTGCCCTAGACTGTGCCATGCTGTACCCTATACTAATACTCCACTTAGTACTGTATGTGGTAGCGACGGAAACAGTCCCTGATGAAGAGACCAGGTTCGCCAGGACTGTAGGGACTGTGTATCCACGCCATCCCCTATGTGAATAATGGACATATTCATGCATAGCATGAATCTATCCACTGTCGCCGCGGCCACCCGCTATTCATGCATCTGGCCCATTTCAGGACGCCGGGTGCCTGAATTACATTGGCGGGGGTGTTTTTTTGAAGCACCTGATTAGAGCCATAGGCTCTAATATGCTTCAAAATAGGGTGGGCTTGTGGCGCAGTGGTGCCATGAGCCCACTCAGGTGTTACAACAGCGAATGAATATTCACTGTTGTAACACTGATCCTCAATATGGCCAATCAGAAGCAGGTCTGAGAGCCATTTTCCGATTGGCTGAAAAGAGAAGAGTCCCAATTGGCCGCCAAGGGGGAGGGAGGAAACGGAAGCCACATATGTCCGTGGAGAGCAGGATAAGGGAAAGCTGTCACTGCCACTGAGCAAGGGAAGACAAGGTAGAGCCGGGAGAAGCACTGCATAGATTGGGTAAGTGCACCAGACCCGCCCGCTGACCAACCAATCGACGGGGGGGAGTGGTACTGTTTGCCGCCCCCTCCAAAAAAATTTACCACCAGCCCCCACTGATTGGAATAAGTATACAGACACTTTTTTGTACCAGCTTCTGGCCTTAAGGGCAACTAAGTACGCTGAAGTACGCTTATGGATGTAGTGGTGGACATAGAGGGGCTTCTCAACAATACCAGTCACCATAGTAATTTGGACTGCCATATCTGCGTGAATGGAAGACAGAACGAAAACATTCCATTTGTCCTTCCATCTTACTGCAAGTAATTCATTGGACCTCAAGCAGGCTCTCTCCCCCTGACTAAGTGGGGCATTTACAAGCCGTTGGGGAAGCCCCAGTGATTAGATCACACGGTGCCACATGCGCCAATTCCTAATTGAAAGAGGTGTCTAAAAAGTGGCATGCTTTTATAGAAATTGTCCACTCATAAATGGTACCCCTTTCCGAATAAGGGTGACATCAGGTCCCAAACAATCTTGCCACTGCTACCTATGTAGTCTTGGCAGTTGGGGGGCTCCAAGCTGCTATCTTTTCCCTTGTAAACCAGGAAACTCCATGTATAGGATGTTGCCCTGACACAGAGCTTATACATTTTGACCCCATATCTGGCATGCTTGCTGGGGAGAAACTGTTTGAAAACAAGGCGGCCAGAAAACGTAATCAGAGACTCATCAACGCAGATATTTGGATTGGGGATATACAATACTGCAAATTTTTCATTGAAGTGGTTTATGAAGGGCCAAACTTTGTGTAGCCGATCATATCCAAGGTCACCCCAAGGATGACAGAGTTCATTGTCATTGAAATGCATGAACCACAATATTTGCTTGTATCTAGCCCTGGCTATGGCAGAAGAGAACATGGGCATATGATGAACTGGGTCAGTGGACCAATATGACTGAAACTCATTCTTTTTAGTAATGCCCATGAAAGGTCTTACATTTGGGAACCATTATAGGTTTCCAGATAAATTGTCTGGCAAAGGTCAAATTTGATTAATTGACCAGCATATAAATTGCTTTGGTCCACAATAGATCCATACAGATTTTTTGTGAAAAAAAAGTCAAGGGGTGTAAGATCTGCTGTTTCCACCTCAATTCCGGGTTGGCCAGTGAATGGGGAAGTATGGGTGCTGCAGAATCTGTGGGCTGCCGATCAGGATTTGCAAGTGCATCAGGAAGGACACTATGGGCTCTATGGGTGTTCGAATTCTTGGTAGCTGTGGGACACTACTTGTGTGTGTGAACTGCAATTATGGGTACTCGCCCCGTCACCAATTGTTACTGCAGTGCTGGTTTGTCTACGACCAGGGTGTACTAGGCTGCTGGTACTCTCCAGTTCACCAGAAGGTTGAGCAGCACTAGTACCGACATTCTGCTGCATACGAGAATGATGCAATTGTAGCACCTCAGCAACAGAACGGAGTTGGGTACGCCTGACCTTAGCAGGGACCACTACTCCGTCGTCAGAGCTATCTGTCAGGGTGCCGCTGCTCTCTATAGGTTCAAATAATGAGCCTAAATCGGACAAGGACTGTTTGAACCGCTACTAAAAAAATGTAACTGCTAGTTCTAGCAGAGATCAGGCCTGACTCTGCTAATGATGCGGTTTTGTGTGCTGTGTATAGGAAGTGACAGTGATCTATTGAACCTATCTGAGACTAACGCTAACTACCGCTAACACTGTTTAGCATCACAAGTGACACCAATACAGTGATCAGTAAAAAATCTGTACACTGCACTTGGTGACACTGTGGGGCTCCGGGAGGAGAGATTGCATCACTTCCTGTGCCTGTGTTTACATTACACAGGCACAGGAGGTTTTTCCATTGATCAGAACCAATCAGCAGGTCCAGGCCATAAATCATTGGCCTGGACCTGATGACCAATCCAATCACCATGGGAATGGGCACAAATCATGTACCTTTACGTGATTTTGCACAGCCGGGCCACCCGGCTGCAGTATATGTACGTGGGGTGGTCTGGAAGTGGTTAAAACTGAGAGAGCAGCCCACAAAACAGTAATACGGGGCAAGATTATACATCTCTCCGCTAAACTTAAGAAGGAAAGGAAAAGTGACCTAGAAAGGTTGGAGCGGGATTTTTTTAAGCTCGCTAAGGCTCACAAAAAAAATCCTTCCCCGCAATCTCGCTCCCAGCTTGAAGCAAGCAGGGCGGCCTTAAATCTTGCCCTGACTACCCAAGCGGAAAAGCAGACACAATGGACTCATTTCCACTTTTATATTCAGAAAGATCATATAGGTCCCAAATTAGCCTCTAAACTTTCTCCGAAAATTCCGATCATTCATTTTCCCTAAAGTGAAAGACTCCTCAGGGACCCTTACTCAAAACCCCCACAGGATCATGGCAACATTCCACAAATTTTATGCCAAGCTCTATAAGTCGGAGGTATCGGACCCCCCATCCACCCAACACCTTCTCTTAGACAGGATTCCCCTGCCCTCCTTAGAGAGGTGCCCAGCTGAAGTTCTATTTAGAAGACGAAACCAGGGAGGGCTGGTGGTTCCTAACCTGTGGAAGTACTACCAGGCAGCCCAACTTGCACAAGTTTCTATTATTCACGCTTGGTCCAATAGACCAGACTGGCTGAGGATTGAGAGGTATGCAGTCCCCCTTAACACCCTGGATTACCTGGTGTGCCCCCCCCCCCAAATCCAGACCCTCAATCCTTTCTCCCATGCTTTGCCATTCAATAGCTCTCTGCGATTCCCTATTTGAGTCCTCAAATCTGGTATCACCCTTTCATCCCCTGCAGCATGTGTTCAACAATCCCCATTTTCCTCCAGGTCAAGACATCCGAATTGGCCACTCTCTCTTCTCTCCTCCTCCGGGCCTATTTCCCTGAAGCACTGTACTGATAATTTAGATATACCTCCTATTGAAAACTTCAGTTTTCATCAAATCCATCACTTTCTATCCTCTGTATGGAGAGCCGCACCGGCCCTAGCTTCCATTACTCCTTACGAACAGTGGTGCTCGGATATCTCAAATCAAAGTCAAAATCAATCTCCCATTGACTGATTGATGGCCGATAAGGCCATTTGGGAAATGTTTTGAGACAATTGAGTATGGCCAAATGAATTTGAGGGGACGGCAAGGAGATCTGGAATGTTGTACAGACTTGGGTGGCAACGGGATTTGGAATGTTATGCAGAGTTTATTAGTAGTCATAGAACGCCGAAGCATTCGCATCTGAGGAGTGTACCATACCTACACCGCTTACGGAAACGTACACTATATTACCAAAAGTATTCGGACTACTGCCTTTACACACACATGAACTTTAATGGCTTCCCAGTCTTAGTCTGTAGGGTTCAATATTGAGTTGGCCCACCCTTTGCAGCTATAAGAGTTTCAACTCTTCTGGGAAGGCTGTCTATGGGAATGTTTGACCATTCTTCTAGAAGCGCATTTGTGAGGTCAGGCAATGATGTGGATGAGAAGGCATAGATCGCAGTCTCCGCTCTAATTGATCCCAAAGTGTTCTATAGGTTTGAGGTCAGGACTCAACCTGCAGGTCACTCAAGTTCCTCCACCTCAAACTCGCTCATCCATGACTTTATGGACCTTGTTTTATGCACTGCTCCAAATCATTTGGTGGAGGGGGGATTATGGGGTGGGGCTGTTTTTAAGGGTTTGGGCTTGGCCCCTTAGTTCCAGTGAAGGGAACTCTTAAAGCATCAGCATACCAAGACATTTTGGACAATTTCATGCTCCCAACTTTGCGGGAACTGTTTGGGGATGGCTCCTTCCTGTTCCAACATGACTGTGCACCAGTGCACACAGAGCTGGTGCTACCACTAGGCATTGAATAAAAAGGGGGGAGGGGGAAAAGGGGAACTTGGTGGGACTTTATATGAAACATATGGATATGTTTCCATCCTTAATTCAGTTACAACAAAGAGGAAATAGGTGGGACTTTAAATGAGATATGTGCGGCAAGGAAAACACATTCATTCTCAAAAACACAATGTTTATTGCTACATAATTGCATAACATGTAGAAAACTTTTCATTCATAGGTTTGTGTCTAAAATGACACCATGTAACAAACATAATAATATGTAGAGAACTGGCAACAGCAATAATTGATACATTGTATAATATGTGAACGCTGCATCAAAATAATACATTGTAGAGTAAATATAAAATAGCCATCCCAGATGACACAGACCACCTCAGAGACAGTATGAAGATAAAAGCTTTATAGAAAAATTGGTTGAACCATCCAAAGTAGATGAAATGCATCCAATAAGCCCTACGCACGTTTCATGGATTTAATCCACTCTTCAGGGGCAAATGCATTAAGTATCTGTGAAAAAACACAAATATAGAAAGAAAAATAGATAATACAAAGCATTCTAGCCAGAATGCCTGGCAAATTGAATACTGACCAGACGGAGGAGAGTGCTCATCCCCCATGGGAACTTACATATGGACTAAAGATGAGGTGGCGAAATCGCAGCAGAGATGCCGCAGGCGTCTGTGATGGGAGCTGAGGTACTGGGACCCAAGGGGTGGAGCAGCGGCACAAAAGAAACCTCACATGGAGAATAGTATCCAGAGGACAGGAAAAATTAAATTGAGTGAATGATTGTACTAAAGTAGAGTCGTGAATAAAAAGTGAGTGGGAACCTCCACCAAAGACAAGCTGAAGATACAAGAGAAAAGGATAGAGAGAATCAGGTCACTGTGTAGAATGGACAGCACCTGCTTCCTGGTGCTGTCCTGTTTAAATGGCCGCTATTGGCGCCATTAGCGCACGCCCGGATGCCCAAACGGGCTCTCAGTTCTGGGTATTTCTTCCAGAATTCCTCAATAAGCTCTTTGGCGTGGATGTTGTCCTCGGGTTCCCATGAGTTCTCCTCTGGGCCATACCCCTTCCACTTGACCAAGAACTGGATTGAGCCTCCCCTCTTCCTGCAGGCCAGGACAGCCTCCAACTCAAACTCCTCCTCTCTGTCCACTAGAACTGGCCCCGGTGGAGCTGTTCTCCAACCTGGAAAGGGATCCTGGGTCACCGGCTTAAGCAGCGTGACATGGAACACCGGATGGACTCGCGTGGATGGAGGCAGGACCAGCTCGTATGCCACCTTGTTGATTCTCCTTTTGACAGGGAATGGTCCTATGTACCTGGGCCCCAGTTTTTTAGAAGGGCAGGAAAGTTTTAGATTCTTTGTAGACAGCCAGACCTGCTGGCCAATTTGTAGATCTAACTCCCCTCTCTTCCCTTTATCAAAGTTCCTCTTACTGGTGGCTTGGGCTTGGACGAGGGTCTCCTGGAGAAGCTTATTGTTTTTCTCGAGAAACTGGGTCATCTCAAGGACAAGGTACAGTGCTTTCCATTGCTAAGTCTGGTAGGAAGGACGGGTGGTAGCCGAAGTTTGCCCAGAACGGCGACTGCTTGGTAGCAGAGTGGACAGTATTATTGTATGCAAACTCGGCTACTGGGAGAAGCGAAACCCAGTCATCCTGGGAATAGGAGGAATAGCACCGTAGGTATTGTTCGAGAGTCTGATTAGTCCTCTCCATCTGACCATTAGATTGTGGATGGTAGGCCGAGGAGAAGGCCAACTCGACTCCCAAAGTGGTACACAGGGACTTCCAAAAGCGAGAAGTGAATTGTACCCCTCGGTCATACACGATATTGGTGGGGACCCCGTGTAAACGGACCACTTCTCTTATAAAGACTTCTGCAGTCTCAGCCGCTGAAGGGGTGCCTTTCATTGGTAAAAAATGTGCCATCTTCATAAGACAGTCCACCACCACCAAAATGGTGTTGAATCCTGCTGATGAAGGTAGCTCAACTATGAAATCCATTGCGATTTGCGACCATGGTCGCTCCGGGATGGGCAATGGGTTAAACAGTCCCCAAGCTTTGGATTTCTCTGTCTTGTTTCTGGCGCATTTAGGGCATGATGCCAAATAGCTCTGGCAGTCCTCCTTCAGCCGAGGCCACCAGAATGAGCGGATGAGTAGCTCCGTTGTTTTACGGCCACCAAAGTGACCTGCCATCTTAGTGTCATGACAGAGTCCAAGGATTACCTGCCGGAGTTCCTGTGGCACATATAGTCTGTTTTCGAGCCACCACAACCCATCTTTCAAGGTAAGTTGGGGGTCTGATGGTTCGGCGAGACGGGTACAGGATCTTCTGATTTGGGACAGAAGGTCTTCCTGAGTGAGCAGGAAACTGTAGGCCGGGAGGATGGTATCTGGTGGTGACGTGTCTTCCGAGACATGGAACATCCGTGACAATGCATCCGGCTTAACATTCTTAGCTCTGGGTCTATAAGTAATATGTAGCTGGAACCGGGAGAAGAATAGTGCCCACCTGGCCTGCCGGGGTCTCAGTCTTTTGGCGGTTCACAGATATTCCAGGGTGTGAAGCTCCCTCTAGGAGATACCGCCATTCCTCCAGAGCTGACTTGATTGCCAGCAGTTCCCTATCACCTACGTTGTAATTTCTCTCCGGGGGGAGAGTTTCCTGGAAAAGAAGACGATGGGGTGTAGCGAGGCTTTTGGACCTCGTCTCTGTGATAGGACTGCTCCCACAGCTGTTTCGGACGCGTCCACTTCTAAGATGTATGGCAGCGCTGGGTCCGGGTGCTTGAGGATGGGAGCAGACGTGAACAGTCGTTTAAGTTGGATGAAGGCTTCTTGGGCCTCGGGAGTCCAGCGAAAGCGTGAGTCCTGCTTCGTGAGTTGAGTCATTGGGGTGATGACGGCTGAGAACCCCCTAATGAACTTCCGATAAAAGTTTGCAAACCCAATAAATCGCTGAACCCCCTCTTTGTCCACGGGAGCTGGCCAATTCAGGATGGCCGAGACCTTCTGTGGGTCCATGGTAATTCCAGTCATTGAGAGGTTGAATCCCAGGAACAAAATGTCAGCGAACTCAAAGGCGCATTTCTCTGCCTTGGCATAGAGGCCGTGTGTCCTGAGGCGGGTGAGCACACTTTTCACGTGCCTGCGATGATCCTCCAGCAACGGTGAAAAAAATCAGTATGTCGTCTAAATATACAACTACAAACTGGTCCAAGAAGTCCCGGAAAATATCGTTCACTAAGTGCTGGAATGTTGCAGGGGTGTTGCATAGTCCGAAGGGCATCACAAGGTATTCGTAATGGCCAAACTGCGTGCGGAAGGCGCTTTTCCACTCATCCCCTTCGCGGATGCGGATAAGGTTATATGCCCCCCGTAGATCCAACTTAGTCAAGACAGAGGCAGTTCCTAACCTCTGGAAGAGCTCAGGGACCAATGGTAGTGGGTATCGGTTCTTGATAGTTATCCAATTGAGTTCCCGATAGTCTATACAGGGCCGGAGCAAATGGTCCTTCTTCTCCACGAAGAAGATCCCAGCTCCTGCTGGTGAGGTAGATGGTCTAATGAAACCCTTTTTTAGGTTTTCATCTAAGTATGCCTTGAGGGCAACCAGTTTCACTTCAGATAGGGGGAAAATCCGCCCAAACGGGACTTCGGTTCCTGGTAGGAGGTCATTTGGGCAGTCATACGAACGGTGTGGGGGGAGGACGTCAGCTCCCTTCTTGCTGAAGACGTCCAAGAATTCATGGTAAAATGCAGAGACGACCAGACGGGCTTCCTGATCGACGTCTGTGTCCAAGCTGAATACGACTGAGGGGTTTTCTGAGGGCTGAGACTGCGGTAAGCAGTGGTGCAGACAGTAGCATGAGGAAAAGGTTATGTCCCCGGTTGCCCAGTTGACCTGGGGGTTATGAGTCCGAAGCCAAGGAAGACCCAGGATGACTGGATACAGAGGGGACGCGATGATGTCCAGCAACAGGAACTCGGCATGCCCTTCCTTGGCCTGAGTAAACACTGGAGTGTGTAGTGATGTAGTAGTGGATGAATGATGGATGAATGAATGATGGATGAACGAATGTTATTATTTAGTTATTATGATGATTAATTTTCCGCAACACCCGGTTCTTCCAGAGAGAGAAGCATTTAATAACTTCAGACAGAATAAAAGTCCATCAAGAGATAATACAATCCAACATAGAGGTAGAGATGACAGGAATATTGTAGCATTGAGACCACTTCAGGGGCACCCAGTTTTCCTGTCATAAATTCCTTAACCCAGGCTCTCCTCTTATACAGCTTTCTCCCCCCTCCCATGGGTGACTTAAGAGTGAGCAATTTAATTAGACCTTTTGTCTTGAAAGAGTGACAGACAATGACCCTAAGCCGTCAACAGCTGTAAACTCCTAGGTGGTCTTTTATTAACATTAACATATCATGGAGGCATTATCTGTCAAAACTCCCTTTGAAATGCCTAATTAGATAACCAGTCCCGAATATTACAGGGCCGTTATCTTCCCCTTTTACATCTAAAGAACAATGGGTTTGGTCAGTCTATTCTTTAATCAAAACCTCCTTTGAAATGTCTCCTGGGTTACTGTGCCTGATTTTATGGTGGACCCATCGGCTAGTCGAACGACCATAGGATGCTCCTTAGGTCGAGGGGTACATGGTGGTGCGCTGCGAAGGTGATGTCGATGAAATAGCTGCACGCCCCAGATTCCGGGATGGCTTGCACTGGAACAGTCCCACTGGGCAGCTGCAAGGTAACAGGAAGCACAAGATGAGCCTTGTCACTAGGCAAGTACAGGAGTCCCTCTGAGCTACTGGTGGGTCGCTTGCCAGCCTTCGCGGGACAGTCTTTCACCAGATGCCCGGAATCTCCACAATACAGATACTGGTTCTGAGCTATGCGTCTTTAGCGTTCCACAGGGGTTAAAGACAAGCGATGGTGCTCGATAGGCAGGGGTTCCAGGTGGTCTGGACTTGGGGTCCTGGACCTCCGCCAGTGTAGACATTCCAGTCCAGCGGATCTCTCGGCCCTGTGTTCCCGCAGTCGGCGAACGATCTGGATGGCCAGATCGATCAGGGCGTCTAGGGTGTGTGGGACCCTGACACGAGCCAGCTCTTCTTTGAGCAGCTCCGAGACACCCAGCCGGAACTGATAACTGGGAGCCGCCCCATTCCAGGCAGTGTTGGCACTCCAGCGCCAGAATTCGGACACATACTCCTCTGCCAGCCGATGGCCCTGTCAGAGGACGTGGAGGGCTGCCTCCACTGTGGCTGCCTGGTGAGGGTCTTCATACAATCAGGCCATCGCTTGGAAGAACCGGCCCAAGTTGGAGACCTCAGGTGTCTTTTGCTCCAGAAGGTGGTATGCCCAGGTTTGGGGTTCCTCTCGGAGGAGGGAGACAATGAACCCCACTTTAGTGGCTTCCAGTGAGAAAGTCTGGGGCTGAAGAGCAAAGTACAGTTCACAGGAATTGCGGAATGCCCAGAACTTCCTGCAATCTCCTGCAAACCGCTCGGGCATGGGCACCTCAGGCTCGTTAGGTAAGACCCCTACGGTACATGGGGCCGGTTGGCCGGGACTGGCTGGTGCAGAGCTGGAAAGTTCCTGAAATCTCCCTTGCAGGTGATTGTATCCCTCCTGCAAGTTCTTAACAGCCTGGGTGAGGCCCGTAAGGTGTACACACAACTCATCCACAGGAGAGGTCCCCTGCGCAGCGACTCAGGCATGGCTGTCCGTTGCTGTCATGTACCTGGCGGATGAGTCTGACTTATGCAGGGGATCACCTCTCTTGCGGCCCTGGTTCGAGAACCCCTGGTAGTGTAGACAGGGAGCTCAGGAGCACAGGGGGGCACGAGGGCTGTACTGGACCACTTGATGATAGGTACAAGTCCACTGGGCTCGTGCAAGCAGAAGAGTAGTCGTACAGTCCGGGTTGGCAGCAGGCTGGCTTATTGCGGTACAAGAGGAGCAGGCAGGTGGGTAGTCGGGTGCAGGCAGGGTCGGCAACGTGCGGGCAGCAAAGGTACAGGAGGGCTAGGCAGAAGAGTCATCATAGGCAGGCCGGGATCAGGGCAGGCAGATAGCAGCAAAGTCCAAAGGAAGCCGGGGTCACAGGAACAGGAAAGTCTCTGACAGGAACAGGTCACTGGAACGCTGTAGAACGGACAGCACCTGCTTCCTGGTACTGTCCTGTTTAAATGGCCGCTATTGGCGCCATTAGCGTGCACGGGCGCGCGAACACGCATGCGCACGCACGCGCGAATGCGCACGGGAAGCCAAAAACGGCCAGGAGAACCGTTTTCATAACAGACCTGTATGTGTCTTACTACGCGGTCACATCGCCACCAGTCTCCCAGTGAACATTGTTGTCCGACTGTAAGCGTCCTGCAGCCAGCTCTTCCTCTCTGCCCAGTGCCCGCACGCTGTGTGATTCCTAATCCTGCCCCCCAAACCCCCACCCCTGTCATGGAGGCCACTCTCCCTCCTGGCCTGTCCTGAACAATGGCAGCATCAGTGCAGTCACTGGTGGCGCTCCTGGTTTGGTGACAGGTGGAGCCTGCCTTGAGGAGACAAAAAGGCAGGCAGAGTTTAAAATTGTTCGTTCCCCACACACAGGGTCACGTCGTCAGATGCAGAGCAGTCTGCAGAGCCCCAGACTGTCACCTAGTGAGTAAAACACTGTCACTGAGATTGCATTATGGCACATAAATGTATATACAGACATAGTGTATAAAGACTCATCTGCCAGTCACACTGATGTGTGTGTTTGTGTACCGAGGGGTCCCCCCCCCCTCCCTGGCAAGGCTGCATTTATGGGTGCTGGTAAGGTTGCATTTATGGGCGCTGGTGCGGCTTTATTTATGGGCGCTGGTGTAGCTTTATTTATGGGTGCTGGTGTGGCTTTATTTATGGGTGCCAGCGAGGCTTTATTTATGGGCGCTGGTGAGGCTACATTTATGGGCACTGGTGAGGCTACATTTATGGGCACTGGTGAGGCTGCATTTATGGGCGCTGGTGAAGTTGCATTCATGGGCACTGGGGAGGCCAGGGGTAGAGCCGGGGGGGGGGGGGGCGGC
>BLSH010098618.1:3058872-3069871 GCA_018402905.1 Glandirana rugosa | reverse complement strand
CGGGGGGGGGGGGGGGCGGCAAAATGAGATTTCGCCTAGGGTGACAAAAATCCTTGCACCAGCCCTGAGTGCACAAAGCAAGGCCCTCAACATTGAAGGAGCCAAACGAGACCATGGTCATGATGGTTGTGTAAGAAATGCTATAAGCAGCATCAGGTGGAGCCCCCTCTACCAGATAGAGAAAAGGGTGTAAGCATGAGAAATAAAAGAGACAAAAGAAGAGAGACTGCTAAGAGAGGGATAGAAAAAGGATATGAAACAAGGCACCCGCCCTGGGCAGTAGATTCGGATTGCTGAGGAGGGAAAAGGGTAAGTGAGGGATAAACAGGGAGCAGGGTGTGGAAGAAGGAGGGGGGGGGGGGTCAGGGAAGAGAGAGAGCCAAAGGTTTAGTGTATAGTCACTAGCATACATGCCATCTAGGTACTTATGGGCGAAAGAGGCCTGCCAAGGATCCTAAGCCTACACCAACTGAGCCCACGCCTACTGCAATGAAAAACATGTGATCCAGAGGCCTATTTATGAAGCATTGTAAGACCATGTAAATTATTGGAAAGAAATATACATATAACAACTGAAAATAGGTTACGTTTAGAGTAATTTCATTAAGCAGAAGAGAGAATAGCAAACATGCCAAACAGGGACAAGGCTGCACACCCCAGGGGCCGGGACCCCAATCAAGGCACCCCAGACCCAAGGACAGGCCCAGGCCAGCACCTGTCCACCCGAATGGGGATGTGTGCACAAGACAAAAAAGTAAACATGTAACAACCCATGTTGTGCGTGCAGAACAGACGGTATTAAGTATACTGTGTGGGAGGCTATTAACTAACTATCCAAAACTTGAAGAGTCTCTGCAGGGGGAGTGGGGGAGGGGCCCAAATTTAGGATATGTGAGACGTTCAAGGTCGGCACCCTCAGGACAGCCCAAAAGAACAGATCATGAGGACAAGGTAATCCACCCAATGTGAACCTCACTTCCCCCTCACTTCCCCCTGTGGAGATTCTCAAGAGGCCCAGAGGTGAGCCACTCCAATAGCAAGGCTCCAGGGAGCTTAACCAACAAAACTAAATGCCAGGGATAACATGAGCTAAGTTACTGATTCGACTGTCTCTGGGAACCGGTCCTAAAAAGAAGGGAACCCCAACCCACCCCCAGCTACAGGGCAAAGAAGAGAAAAGAATGGGACTCACGACAATTATACACATTTAAACTCAAAATGCGAACTGAAGGGGATAGCCAATAGTGAAGATAGACATAGAGCAAAACCACTGAGGTGGTCTCAGGAGGGCCCTCGTTCTAATACCTAGAGCCCAGGAATCCAGGACCCACTGCAGGTAGGCCCAAGAAGTACAGCCCAAAAACATAGAGGGCAAAAGGGATCATGGCACCATCCCAATGTCCCCCCAAAGACAATCAGAAAACCTCCTTGAGTCAAGAGGAGGTGACTTCATGGATACAGAGACTTGCAACAGAAGGTGAATGGTACATATCCTTTTTTTGTGAGCTAAAGACATTTGTGTCTGGGGCTGAGCACCCCAGGAGGGGTGGATGACCTCAGGGATGGATGGGAGCCCCACATCAGTAACTTAACCAAATGTAAAGAAATGATGCATGCACAAGTATAAACTTTAAATTGCACCAGACATCAAACCCATACAGCCGATGGGCAAATAAAAAAGTGACATAGTCAGGTAGGGCCAAGGAATATAAGGAAAGGAGGGGAGGGAACAGGTGAGAGAAAAAAGTGGGGAGGGGGCAGGAGAGGGGAGGTCAGGATGGGGGGGGGAGGAGAGGGAAGGGTAGGATGGAAGGGAGAGGGGAGGGTAGGATGGGAGAGAGGGTTGGGTAGGATGGTAGAGAGGGGTGGGTAGGGACAGGAGAAAGGGAAGGCAGGGAAAGGCTAGCCACGAAATAACCAAATCCTGGGAGGCAGCTACCACTCGACCATAGTCATACCAGCACAACACCTCCCCTCCCAGCAAGTATTCACCAGAGCATCAGTAGGACTAATGGGAGAGGCCAAGGGCCCATAGTAGATGTGAATCTGTAATAGGTAAAACACTAAGAGCCCAAGCAATGTTCAATAGAATTAGGTGCTGCATGTTGAGAATGCCTGGTGGGGTGGGCAGGAGGATACAAATAACATAAGAGTTCCAGCTTTGAAGGATTCCAAACCATAGGGAGGGGCAACTGGTCAAATAGGAGAGTATTGAAAAGTCTAGGTACTCCAGCCTTTCCCCATTAACCAGAGTGGATATTGTCTGAGTCCCTGAGTGAAATGTGGATCCTGAAGGTATCCAATGTAAACGCTGGAGGTGTTCCACGATTATCGGAATCAAGTAATTTAGTGTTTGTCATCTGAAAATCGAGAAAACAAAAAAGAGGGAGAAACTCCTTCCCTGAGCATTTGTAAAAATTTGAACAGTCAGAACTGAGACTAAAAAGTGTAAACTGCCAACCAATTGAGTAGAACAGAGTCAAGGAAATTGTGACACCTCAGGTGGGGCATACTAGTAGTCCTGAGGGAGATTAATGGAATTTCTTCCCATAGAATGATTTCAGGGATTTTGCAGACGTTCAGCTAGTCATGGTTTCCAGGAGGGAAGGTCAGTGAATGTATGGCACAGTGCATCTGGCCAGGGTTCCAGGTTCATGGGCGACAGATCAAGGCCATTGGTGAAAGCTGATAGATCAGCAGGACTGTGATGAATGTCTGAACAGCCATTCTTCCTGGCTGATAAGTAAGGCTTGTTGTTTTGCCAGAGTCCGCTTAGATAGATTAGGGTACAAAGTGAGCTGGGCCCCATTAAAATCTATGGTACCTTTCTTCTGGGTTTTAAGGAGTATGTCTTCCAGATGTTTGAAGAAGTGCACCCTGCACAGTACATCTCTCAGTTGAGTGGCTGTAGAATTAAGGAAGCCAGGCGTCCTGGAGTGCCGGTCTCCACTGGTATGAGCCGTGTTCCTTAAGCTGCTTGTGGATCGGGCTGGTGATGAAGCAGCAGAGCCTGCATGAGCTGGCATCATCTTTACTGTATGGTGGCGGGCCGCCAGCTTGTTAAAAAAGGTCCCGATATCTGGATTCTGCTTAGATTGCCGAGATGGATGAGAGCCCAGAGGCTTCTTCTTTTTGGCCTTACTCATTCTAGAGTGAATTCAGCTCAGTCATACTCAGTAAAGAACATTGCTGCCACCTTGACTCTCAAAAGCCTGCCCAGCATAGGTTTGCTGCGCAGCCTATTGCATTAAGGTGTGCACCCCTAAGCTCAAACACACATTCCTGTGTGTGTGTGTGTGTAGTATGTATTTATATATATATATATATATATATATATATATATATATATATATATATACAGTATATATACAGTATCTCACAAAAGTGAGTACACCCCTCACCTTTTTTTAAATATTTTATTATATCTTTTCATGTGACAACACTGAAGAAATTACACTTTGCTACAATGTAAGGTAGTGAGTGTACAGCTAGTATAAAGGTGTAAATTTGCTGTCCCCTCAAAATACCTCAACACATTAATGTCTAAACCCCTGGCAACAAAAGTGAGTACACCCCTAAGTGGAAATGTCAAAATTGGGCCCAAAATGTCAATATTTTGTGTGGTGGATGTTAAAGACCTTGCACTCCTCCACCTTCCTTTGAGGATGCCCCACAGATGCTCAATAGAGTTTAGGTCTGGAGACATGCTTGGCCAGTCCATCGCCTTTACCCTCAGCTTTGGCAAGGCAGTGGTCGTCTTGAAGGTGTGTTTAGGGTCCTTATCATGTTGGAATACTGCCCTGAGGCCCAGTCTCTGAAGGGAGGGGGTCATGCTCTGCTTCAGTATGTCATAGTACATGTTGGCATTGATGGTTCCCTTAATGAACTGTAGCTCCCCAGTGCTGGCAGCACTCATGCAGCCCCAGACCATGACACTCCCACCACCATGCTTGACTGTAGGCAAGACACAATTGTCTTTGTACTCCTCACCTGGTTGCCGCCACACACGCTTGACACCATCTTAACCAAATAAGTTTATCTTGGTCTTATCAGACCACAGGACAGAGGGTAACATCATTATTCTACACTCACACACAAAGAACCACCAAATATCACAGAATAAATCAAAAAGAATAACTCCGATATGTCCAAAGAAACGCAGTATATATGTGTAGGAGGGTTACATGTGTAACAGCTCAGTGGCTCATGGGCCAAACACCCCCCGGTTCGGTTCGCACCAGAACTTGCAAACAGGCAAAAAATTTGTGCGAACACACGAACCCTATTGAAATCAATGGAACACGAACATGAAAAATCAAAAGTGCTCATTCTAAAGGCTTATATGCAAGTTATTGCCATAAAAAGTGTATGGGGACCTGGGTCCTGACCTAGGGGAAATGTACCAATGCAAAAAAAAAGTTTTTAAATCGATTGTTTTTTCATCAGCAGTGATTTTAATAATGATTAAAGTGAAAAAATAAAAATGAAATATTCCTTAAACCACATCAATACCAGGCACTTACCCCTCTTCCCGTCCAGACCAATTTTCAGCTTTCAGAGCTGTTGCATTTTGAATGACAATTGCACAGTCATGCAACGCTGTACCCAAATGAATTTTTTATCATTTTGTTCCCACAAATAGAGCTTTCTTTTGGTGGCATTTGATCACCTCTGTGGTTTTTATTTTTTGCGCTATAAATAAAAAAAAGACCGAACATTTTGAAAAAAAAAGTTTTTCTTTGTTTAAGTCACAAAACTTTGTAAATAAGTAAATTTTCTCCATCACTGACGGGCATTGATGAGGCTACACTGACGGCACTGATGAGGCAGTACTGATTGGCACTGATGAGGTGGCACTGAAGGTGAGGCATATATGCAGCACTGATAAGCAGCACTGACGGGCACTGATAGGTGGCACTAATAAGCGGCACTGATGGGCACTCATAGACGGCACTGATGGGCACTCATAGGCGGTACTGATTGGCACTGATGGGCACTCATAGGCGGCACTGATGGGCACTGATAGGTGGCACTGGGCACTGATAGGTGGCACTGATGGGCACTGATAGGTGGCACTGATGGGTGGCACTGATAGGTGGCACTAGTGGGCACTGATAGGCGGCAATGATAAATGGCATTTTTTAGGATGCATTCCCTGGTAGTCCCAGGTGGCATCCAAGTTGGGCACTGAGTGCCATCTATGTTGGGCACTGTGCTCCTTATCTGGTTGTCTAGGGTGGGCTCTCTGGTGGTCAGGGTGGGCTTCCCTGGTATTCTATAAACAAAAGAGGATAAATAGATCCCCCGTAGAGGTCTTTAATTAATTTGCGGTACATGAAAATTACTGGAATCTCCCGTAAATCACGTAGGCATCCATCCTGGTAATGGATGTAGTCCACATGGGCTAGAACAATAATAAAACAAAAATCAGTACCAAGGGGTACCAAAGAGCCAGAATCAGAATACTATTGCCATAAAACTATGAATATTTATTGGTATACATTAAAAGCCAATTGTCAAATAGCAAAAAAAGAAGGAAACCACCACCAAAAAGACAACTTTGTCAGTTAAAATAGGGAGCCTCAGCCGGCTGCATAACCCATCCGTCACCACACACACTCTCTGCTAACACTCCACTAAACAAACCTAATAATGGGAAATAGCACTCAACGTGCCTTGGAAGGATATAGGGTGGAGCAAATTGCGCCTAGTGGGTTGAAAGTGGGGTGCAGTCAGTCTGTCCACATGAGGAGCTAAGATGATCTGGCAGACTGATGTGGTTAGTCGCATAAAGTGAAAGAGCATCCCACGGATCAATTAGTCCAGATGACCATAGTTATTACCCGGAATGACAGGTATGGCAATGCCGATAGCCATGAACATTACACTCCCTCACCTGTTCCGTGGAACAGTAAAAAAGTTCATAAGCTAACCAGACCAAAGATGTGCGTTCACCCGTCTTCACCAGCTCCGGCCGGTCTTCGCTGTGTTGGAGCGGCTGTCTGTAGCTTGGCGTCCGGAAACTGAGATAATCAAGCCGGATGGCTGCGTTGTTGGATGCGAGTGGGACAGGGGTGGGGACTGGCTGTCCGTATCACATGGGAATGCGAGCACCAGTCACGTGGGGGTGGTGGAGGTAGTCAGCTGAGGCGTCCCTAGTGAGTGGAATGACGCAAGCGCTGACGCGTTTCATCCGCCAATCACGGACTTTTTCAAAGCTAGGCACTGATAGGTGGTACTGATGGGAGGCACTGATAGGTGGCACTAGTGAGCACTGATAGGCGGCAATGATAAGTGGCATTTTTTAGGATGCATTCCCTGGTGGTCCTGGGTGGCATCCAAGTTGGGCACTGAGTGCCATCCATGTTGGGCACTGTGCTCCTTACCTGGTGGTCTAGGGTATTCTCCCTGGTGGTCCCTGGATGGGCATTCTCTGGTGGTCCTGGTGGCATCCCTGGTGGTCCTGGGTGGGAATCCTACAGGGGGCCGCACTGATAAACAATCGGTGCAGACCCCCCCCCCCCTGCAAGGAGAGCAGCCAATCGGCTCTCCTCTACACTCGTCTGCAGATGCAAGTAGAGGAAAAGCTGATAGACGGCTGTAATGTATTGCTGGTTCCTGGCAATATAGAAAAAAATCACTGAAAAAAAATTGTGTTCCCCCCAAAGTTCGTACCAGGCCATTCAGGTCTGGTATGGATTTTAAGGGGAACCCCATTTTTTTTAAAAGATGGCGTTGCGCCCCCCCAAAATCCATACCAGACTCTTATCTGGGCACGCAGCCTAGCAAGGCAGGAGGGGGGATGAGCGAGCATCCTCCCCTCCGAACTGTACCAGGCACCTTCCCCCCAATATGGGGAGGGTGCTTTGGGGTCACCCCCAAAGCACCTTATCCCCATGTTGATGGGGAGAAGGGCCTCATCCCCACAACCCTTGCTGGTTGTTGTGGGAGTCTGTGGGCAGGGGGGTATCGGAATCTGGAAGTCCCATTTAGTAAGGGGGCCCCCAGATCCCGGCCCCCCTATGTGCATGAGTATGGGGTACATTGTATCCCTACTAATTCACCAAAAAAGTGTCAAAAAGAAATAACCACAGGAGACAATTAGGGACAAGTCCTTTTTTATTAAAAAAGAAAAAAGTGTCCCCCGTTGTAATCCATCATCAATCACGGTGTCGACGACCCGAAGAAAAAAAACAAAAAAACAAACTGCTCCTCCCTAATGGGAGGACTCCCACTGACTGCTGTATTTTGCCATTTGACAGCTCTAATAAAGGCTAGGGCGGGGCCACCCACTGATGGAAGCAGGTGGGCCCGCCCCTTCTGACACCATGTGATGTCAGAAGGGGGCATGGTCATGTGACATCACATGATATCAGAAGGGGGCATGGTCATGTGACATCACATGATATCAGAAGGGGCAGGGTCATAGGCTTACATCAGCGGGTGGCCCCGTCTTAGCCTTTATAAGAGCTGTCAAATGGCAAAAGACAGCAGTCAGCAGGAGCCCTCCTATAAGGGAGAAGCTGTTTCGGTTTTTTTTCTTTGGATCGTCGGTGCAGTGATTGACGATGGATTACAACGGGGGACCCTTTTTTTTTAAATAAAGGACTTGTCCCTAATTGTCTCCTGTGGTTTTTTCTTTTTTGACCCTTTTTTGGTTAATTAGTAGGGGTACAATGTACCCCATACTCATTCACATAGAGGGGGCTGGAATCTGGGGACCCCCTTATTAAAGAGGGCTTCCAGATTCCGATAAGCCCCCCCACCCGCAGACCTCCACAACCACCGTCTAGGGTTGTGGAGATGATGCCCTTCTCCCCATCAACATGGGGACAAAGTACTTTGGGGGGACCCCAAAGCGCCCTCCCCATGTTGAGGGCATGTGGCCTGGTACAGTTCAGAGGGGGGGGGTGCTCGCTCATCCCCCCTCCTGCCCTGTCAGGCTGCTATGGATTTTGGGGGACCCCATGCCATTTTTAAAAAATTTTGATGCGAGGTTCCCCTTAAAATCCATACCAGACCTGAAGGACTTGGTACAGACTTTGGGGGGTCCCCCACACATTTTTGAAAACATTTTGGCGCAGGGTTCTATTTAAAATCCATACCTGACCTGAAGGGCCTGGTATGGATTTTGGGGGGGACCCTATCCCAAATTTGTAAAACATTTTGGAGTGGAGTTCACCTTAAAATCTATGCCAGACCCTTATCCAAGCATGCGCTGTATATAGTCTACACTGAATGCAGAGTATATATATATATATATATATATATATATATATATATATATATACACACACACACAGTCATGGCCGAAATTGTTGGCACCCCAGACATTTTTCCAGAAAATCAAGTATTTCTCACAGAGTATTGCAGTAACACATGTTTTGCTATACACATGTTTATTCCCTTTGTGTGTATTGGAACAAAACAAAAAAAGGGAGGAAAATAAGCAAATTGGACATAATGTCACACAAAACTCCATAAATGTGCTGGACAAAATTATTGGTACCCTTAACTTAATATTTGGTTGCACACCCTTGGGAAAAAATAACTGAAATCAGTCGCTTCCTATAACCATCAATAAGCTTCTTACACTTCTCTCTTTTGGACCACTCTTCCTTTGCAAACTGCTCCAGATCTCTCTTATTGGAAGGGCACCTTTTCCCAACAGCAATTTAAGATCTTTCCACAGGTGTTCAATGGGATTTAAATCTGGACTCATTGCTGGCCACTTCAGAGCTCTCCAGCGCTTTGTTGCCATCCATTTCTGGGTGTTTTTTGACGTATGTTTGGGGTCATTGTCATGCTGGAAGACCCAAGATCTCGGACGCAAACCCAGCTTTCTGACTCTGTGCGATCCAAAATCCTTTGGTAATCCTTAGATTTCATGATGCCTTGCACACATTCAAGGCACCCAGTGCCAGAGGCAGCAAAACGACCCCAAAACATCATTGAACCTCCACCATATTTCACTGTAGGTACTGTGTTCTTTTCCTTGTAGGCCTCATTCCATTTTGGGTAAACAGTAGAATGATGTGCTTTACCAAAGAGCTTTATCTTGGTCTCATCTGTCCACAAGATGTTTTCCCAGAATGATTTTGGCTTACTCAAGTACATTTTGGCAAACTGTAGGCTTTTTTATGTCTCTGTGTCAGCAGTGGGGTCCTCCTGGGTCTCCTGCCATAGCATTTCATTTAATTTAAATGACGACGGATAGTTTGCGCTGACACTGATGCTCCGTGAGCCTGCAGGGCAGCTTGAATTTCTTTGGAAATTGTTTGGGGCTGCTTATCCACCATTTGGACTATCCTGCGTTGCTACCTTTCATCAATTTTTCTCTTCCGTCCACACTCAGAGAGATTAGCTACAGTGCCATGGGTTGCAAACTTCTTGATAATGTTGCGCACTGTGGACAAAGGCAAATCTAGATCTCTGGAGATGGACTTGTAACCTTGAGATTGTTGATATTTTCCACAATTTTGGTTCTCAAGTCCTCAGACAGTTCTCTCCTTCTCATTCTGTTGTCCATGCTTAGTGTGGCACACACAGACACACAATGCAAAGACTAATGCCTCGTACACACGGTTCGGCGGTCGTATACAACAGGTCGTATGAACGACCGTTGTATGCGAAATCGATCTTTAGTACGCGTGATTAGAACAGCAGATGTACGACGGTCGTACAACAGAGGTTGTATGAGCAGACTAGAAAACTTGGTAGTACCAACAAGCGGTCTTACGACCGTTGTATCATGTGTACAGAGAAGTTGGTCCAACAAGTTGTATTGTGCAAAACACGCATGCTCAGAAGTCAGGAATGGCCAGACACTAATTACATGCACCTGAACTTTCTCTTTATACGTTCATAACACGTCACTACATTCGGCTTGGTTGTACGGTCGTGTAGTGCAGAGTTTCTCAACTCGTGGTACGCGTACCCCTAGGGGTACGTGCACCACGGGCAGGGGGTACGCCGGCTGTGTGGGGGACAGGGTGCCAACGGCCAAAAGGTTTAATGTAGCGGCGGCTACACAGTATTACAATTGCAGAGCTGCCCGCAGCGGAGCGGTGAGTGTGCCTCATACTCTTCCCCGACAGGAGCTTCTTGTCAGGATGTCACTGAGGTCAGGAGCGGAGAATGGTGGAGTGCTGCTTCTGCTCAGAGCGTCCACTGTGATGGACAAGTGAGTGAGCAGAGGCTGACAACATTACAGTCCGTAATGTTATCTGTGCTCTGCGGTGCTGAACTTTTTTTTTTTTTAAGGGGGGGGGGGGGTTAAACTACAATGCATTTGTAATATGCAGCATGGAAGGGGTAAATGTATTGCCATTGGTTACTGATGCATTAGTAACCAGTAGCAGTTAATTAACTCTTTTGTGCTGCATTAGTGGCAGTGTTAATTAATCCCTTTATGATGAAGCATGAAGGGGTTAATAAACACTGACACTGGTGTCACTAATGCAACACAAAGGAGTTATTGTCACTGGTCACTGATGCATCAGTAACCATTGGCAATACATTAACCCCTTCCATGCTGCATATTACAAATGTGGCTGTATTTCTGGGTACTGATCAGGCTGCAATGCTGGGCACTGATCAGGCTGCAATGCTTGGCACTGATCAGGCTGTATTGCAGGGCACTGATCAGGCTGCAATGCTGGGCACTGATCAGGCTGTATTGCTGGGCAGTGATCAGGCTGCAATGCTGGGCACTGGTCAGGCTGCAATGCTGGGCACTGATCACGCGGCATTGCTGGGCACTGATCTGGCAGCATTGCTGGGCACTGATCAGGCTGCATTGCTGGGCACTGATCAGGCTGCAATGCTGGGCACTGATCAGGCTGCATTGCTGGGCACTGGTCAGGCTGCAATGCGGGACACTGATCAGGCTGCATTGCTGGGCACTGATCAGGCGGCATTGCTGGGCACTGATCAGGCTGCATTGCTGGGCACTGATCAGGCTGTATTGCTGGGCACTGGTCAGGACTAGTCACGGGTC
>BLSH010098618.1:3024321-3034637 GCA_018402905.1 Glandirana rugosa | reverse complement strand
CTCAGAGGAGGAGCGGCTTCAGCCTGTGTGCAGCTTTGTAGCATCGCCGCTCCTCCTCTGAGTTTCATACACTGGACAGAGCGGCTCTTCTCATCTCACAGCCGCTGCCCTCCGAGAAGCTGCCTGGCTGTGATGATCAGCCTTGAAAAAGTGGAGAGGAGTGAAGGGAGAACTTTTATAGTTCAGCGCCCTCTCCCTGCGGCGCCTGGGTGCACTGCACCCCACGCACCCGCCCAGGATCGGCCCTGTCTGTTTGTATGCTGGGTTGTGTACTGTATTGCAGTGGCAATCGGCCACATTAGTGGATCCTCAGCATTGCCGATGCCTATACCTACATAACTTTGTACTCGTCTGCTAGGTAAGCAGCGTGGGTCTTTCTGGCTACTTTTGTCACCATCTTTATCACAATGCATATTACCTTGTCCAATTACATCCATATTTATCTTTTAGATTGTTGTAACAGTATACCTTTTTTTGTGTCCGCAGCACCACTCTATGTTGACACAATGAGTGGATTTATTTCCTCTCTTTATTTTATTCAAAGTGACAGCACCCATTTCTTCCAATTAGTGGTATTTTACCAGGTTATTCGATTTACCCAATTACGAAATGGCTTTGTTTGACACATATTGATCTAACTGGCTAGCACCTTACAGAACTAATATGGATTTTGTTGGCACAGCACGGGCAGGATACATGACTGAGATCCAATCTAACTGTAATACAAATACTGAACAAGAAATAAGCATAAACCAATATATGGCCAAAATGAAAAGACTACTAAAGAAAAAAGCAAATCTTTGTTGGTACGTTGATTTTCTACAAAAATATGTTAGAGTAAATATAAGTCCCTTGGGGTTGTGAGTGCAACTGTCTCCTTCTTTCCAAAATGTGACACCAGAGTTCAAAACTATATGGGAAAACATTTTAACACAATGTAGTATTGAGTTAATGAAGGCACTCATTACTCAATACCAGGCTGAACTCAACAGCTTGGATCAAGACATATTATTGTTGCAAACTACTAATGAGGTGATTAAAAATAATGCAAATTATGCTAAACATTGACAAGAGGTTAAAGACTATCTAACTAGAGTTACTAGAGATATCATCTTTAAAAAACAAATAAAAAATTCCAAAAATAAAAAAAACAGTGTTGGCTACCTCCTCCTCCTCCACCGCCACTTTCACCGCCTCCTCAACCTCCAACTCCACATCCACCTCCATTTTTGATTTTTTTTTATGTGATTTTAGGTTAAAAATTATTTTAAGTTATTTCCCTAGCCCCATTTCTTCGTAGGGCACTTGTCCGACCCTTACCCCCATTTTCCTTCCTTTTGCAGAACTCTAGGACTTTCCAGGACTTTGTTACAGCCATTTTTGTGCCTAAAAGTTCGGGTCCCCATTGATTTCAATGGGGTTCGGGGTCCGTGTCAAAGTTCTGGTCCAGTCCAGACCCGAACCCGGACTTTGTCCCGAAGTTCGGCCGAACCAGCAGAACCTGAACTTCCAGAGGTTCGATCAACTCTAGTTCCTAGATCTCACTATATTCAAACATCATGATAGCTGCTTAGCTACAACACTATATCGGAAAGAGATAGCGGGGAATACCCTATTACATGCTGCTAATGCACACCCACCGGCATTGATTAGGAGCATTCCTTACGCCCAGTACATCAGATTGCTTCAAAATTGCATCCACTTAGAGGATTTTAGATCTCAAGCAAATGCTCTTAGAACATGACTGCTGGCAAAAGGCTATACTAAATCCTTGCTATGCAGAGCCTTTAATAAGGCACTACGGCAGATCTATAACTATCTATGGGAGATTTTGGCCAAACATTGGTCTTTACTACGGGAGGATTCCATTCTTCAAAAGAACATTGGACCCCAGCTGGAGATTACATTTAGACAGGCTAAATCATTACAGGACACACTGGTATCCAGCCACTATTCTCCCCATGCACCGTTGAACATCACCCAAAGGGAATATTTATCTGTGGAAAGTGCTCCTTCTGCCCATGGGTAAAGACAGGCAAGAGTTTTACACACCCCAATGGGGACATTTTTATCCCTGCTTTCTTTGCGAATTGCCTTGTGTACCTTATTTTCAGGACCTGTGTCATTGCTTGGATCACCTGCTGGTGGCACTGTTGCCTTTAGAACCAATGGGTGTAGTTCTGTTGACCACCAGCGGGTGTCTCCCAGCAGATGGACCATACAGGTAATTAGGCTACACCTGATAGGACTGCTGGAGGTATATAAGCCCGTCTTGCACCTTGGTCCAGTGCTTCAGTATTTTGCCTGCAAGCCGTGTCCCTGCCTGAGTCTGACCCATTCTGTACTTGATCCTGTATCCTGATCCTGAGACCTGTAACCTGCTTCCTGCTCCCTCTTCTCTCTTTCTGCTTCCAGTACCTGGCTCCCTGTTCCCCTTATCTCGTGTCCATGTCCTGTTTGCTTATATGTGTTTCCCCCACTTGCATATAGGTATTTAAATAGTTAATTTGGTATTCTTATATGGGTTGCTGTGTTAAGTTTTTTTTTCATATGTATTGTTTATGGTTTACTGGTGTTAGTTTTTGAAGTGTGTCTTTATCATAATAAATATATTTTCACTCACTTACCTGGTCCTGATTCCTTTAAGTGTAGCCAACCGATCTGATCATGCCTGCTGGAGGCCTGCATGTGGCATTCCTCACATAATACTGAAGCCATACAATAAGATTGGCTGCACCTGGGAATTAGGTCTGAGCACTTGCTAATTGCTGCAAGATGCATTCTGAGGAGATTTTGTATTTTTCACTGCTTGCAACAGAAGACAGGGATTATTGCTGCCAGATTGTTAAAGAGCAGACTAGGGAGCAATTGTTGGAATGCATCCGTCTGGCTCACTCATTTGTTGACCAAGGAAGTTTTTTGTTTGAAGAGCTTCAACCACTCATTCAAATCTGTGCAGAGTTGGCTTTGTCTAGTGTCACTAGATGATTATTCCCCTCCTTCTAGTGTGGCTCAGATGGAATCCTTGGTTTGGTTATTGGAGGATGACTCAGCCTTTTTCTTTGAACACTACTCAGCATGTTCCCAGCAGGTGCTAGTAGAATGTATTAATTCAGTGCAATTTCTGGTCAGACAGGCAGTATGTAAATTAAATTTTGTACAACCATTATTTCAGGCATGGTCAAAAATATTGCACTCAGCCTCTGTCAGCCTGCAATCACCCAGTCCTGTGGCTAGACACCTGCCTGCTGAAATGTATTTCTCTCCATCACCCACAGCAACCACAGTTGCAACCCAATGTCCCTGATTCCAACAAAATATCAGTACTGTTTCCACTTGATGAACCTACCCTGCCTATAACCCATCTACATTTTCTCCACTGCCTGCAACAATCCCACTAAAATCCCCCTCAGCAACTTCTCCCTCTTTTTTACAATCCTCCCTCTCTTCTCCTTCATCAGCACCTCTACTTACAGCCCTGCATCCACATACAGAATTGCAGTGGCTAAACCTAAAAAGAAACAGAAGTTTTTCCCAACCGCACAACCCTACCACTATCCAATCCTGCATCCACACCGGCCAATCTGCTCCAGTCTGCTTCCACAACAACCAATCTTTTCCAGTCTGCCTCCATACCAGCCAATCTGTTCCAGTCGGTGTCCACAACAGCCAATATGCTCCAGTTTGCTTCCACACCAGCTGATTTGTTCCAGTCTGCCTCCACAGCAGCCACTACAGTTAAACCCACCATGGATCCAATTGCTCCAGCCATGAAAATTGGATCTTCTGCTTCTAACCTGCCTGTTGCTATCCCACTTGACTGTACTGGTTCTCTGTCCACAACCAAATTTGGCCATATAGACTCCTTTGCCTGCTAATAAATTTGACCTAAACAAAACAGAAAAACCCGCGCTCACTAATAAAGCACAATATAAATAATAAATGGAAAATCGAATAATGGGTAACGAAAAAATGAGAAAATGATTTGAAAAAGGCAGCACGCATAAAACAACAGATCTAAAATTGTCCAAAGGTATATTAAAACAACATATTGGAGCTGCATATGTTGTTTTAATAAATTTGACCTCACTGATCCCGTTCCTCATGCCCTACCTGGTGGTCCCGTTCCTGATGCCCTGCCTGGTGGTCCCATTCTTGATGCCCTGCCTTGTGGTCACATCCCTGATGCCCTGCCTGGTGGTTCCGTTTCTGATGCCCAGACTACTATTCCAGTACCCGCTGCCCAGCCTGCTGTTTTGGCTCCCACTGCTGTGCATGCTGCCCAACCAACTGTTCAAGTGCTCGCTGCCCAGCATGCTGTTCTGGTGCCTGCTGCCATGCCTGCTGCCCAGCTTACTGCTCTGGTGCCCACCGCCCAGTCTGCTGTTCCGGTGCCTGCTTTTGTGCATGCTGCCCGGCCTGCTGTTCTGGTGCCCGCTGCCCAGCCTGCTGTTCTGGTGCCCACTGCCCAGCCTGCTGTTCCAGTGCCCACTGCCCAGCCTGCTGTTCCGGTGCCTGCTACCATGCCTTCTGCCCAGCTTACTGTTCCGGTGCCCGCTGCCTGGCCTGCTGTTCTGGTTCCCGCTGCCCAGCCTGCTGTTGTGGTGCCTGCTGCAGAGCCTGCTGTTCCAGTGCCCACTGACCAGCCTGATGTTCCGGTGCCTGCTGCCATGCCTGCTGTCCAACTTACTGTTCCAATACCTGCTGCCCAGCCAGTTGTTCTGGTGCCTGCTTCCCAGCCTGCTGTTCCAGTGCCTGCTGCCCAGCCTACTGTTCCAGTACCCGCTGCACAGCCTGCTGTTTCCGGAGCCCGCTACCCAGCCTACTGTTCCGGTGCCTGAAGCCCAGCCTTCTGATCCAATGTCTGATGCCCAGCTTGATGAGACAGTTCCTGATGCCCAGTATGATGATCCAGTACCCACTGCCCAGCCTGCAGATCCAGTACCCACTGCCCAACTTGCTGATCCCGTGCCCGCTGCCCAGGCTGATGACACGGTGCTTGCTGATCTGATGACAGATGACCCGTTGCCCGCTGCCCAGCCTGATGACCCGGTGCCCACTGACCAGCCTGATGACCTGGTGCCTGCTGATCTGGTGACAGATTACCTGCTGCCCAACCTGATGACCTGGTGCCTGCTGAGGTGGTGACAGATGACCCAGTGCCTGCTGCCCAGCCTGATGACCCAGTGCCCACTGCCCAGCCTGATGACTCAGTGCCCACTGCCCAGCCTGATGACCTGGTGCCTGCTGCCCAGCCTGATGACCCAGTGCCCGCTGCCCAGTCTGATGACCCAATACCTGCTGATCTGGTGATGGATTACCTGGTGCCCAGCCTTATGACCCACTTCCTGCTGCCCAGCCTGATGACCCAGTACCCTCTGCCCAGTCTGATGAACTGGTGCCTGCAGCCCAACCTGATGACCTGGTGCCTACCTAGGTAGTGACAGATGACCCAGTGCCTGCTGCCCAGCCTGATGACCCAGTGCCACTGCCCAACCTGATGACTTGGTGCCATCTGCCCAGCCTAATGACCCAGTGCCTGCTGATCTGGTGATGGATGACCCAGTGCCTCCTGCTTAGCTTGATGACCCGGTGCCTGCTGCCCAGCCTGATGACCTGGTGCCTGCAGCCCATCCTGATGACCTGGTGCCCACTGCCCAGCATGATGACCCAGTGCCTGCTGTCCAGCCTGATGACATGGTGCCTGCTGATCTGTTGACAGATGACCCAGTGCCTGCTGCCCAGCCTGATGACCCGGTGTCCACTGCATTGCCCGATGACCCAGTGCCCACTGCCCAGCCTGATGACCTGGTGCCTGCTGATCTGGTGATGGATGACCCAGTACCAGCTGCCCTGCCAGATGACCAGGTGCCTGCTGCCCAGCCTAATGACCCAGTGCTGGCTGCTCAGCCCAATGACCCGGTGCCTGCTGATTTGGTGACATATGACCCAGTAACTGCTGCCCAGCTTGATGACCTGGTGCCTGCTGATCTGGTGACAGATGACCCGGTGCCTGCTGCCCAGCCAGATGACCCAGTGCCCATTGCCCAGTCTGATGACCCGTGCCTGCTGATCTGGTGGCAGATGATCCAGTAATTGCTGCCCAAACTGATGACCACTGCCCAGCCTGATAACC
The DNA here is from genome assembly GCA_018402905.1 of Glandirana rugosa. Taxonomy (NCBI): domain Eukaryota; kingdom Metazoa; phylum Chordata; class Amphibia; order Anura; family Ranidae; genus Glandirana; species Glandirana rugosa. The sequence goes on along the minus strand of BLSH010098618.1, from coordinate 3,028,501 downwards.
CAGTGCCCCCTGCACAGCCTAATGACCTGGTGCCTGCTGATTTAGTGAAGGATGACCTGGTGCTTGCTTACCAGCCTGATGACCTGGTGCCTGCTTCCCAGCCTGATGACCTAGTGCCCGCTGCCCAGCCTGATGAGCTGGTGCCCCCTACCCACCCTGATGACTCAGTGTCTGTTGATCAGGCGACAAATGACCCAGTGCCTGTTGCCCAGCGTGATGACCCAGTTCTGCTGCCCAGCCTGATGACCCAATGCCTGCTGATCTGGTGACAGATGACCTGGTGTCTGCTGCCTAGCCTTATGACTCACTGCCCAGCCTGATGACCTGGTGCCTGCTGCCCAGTCTGATGACCCAGTGCCTGCTGCCCAGTCTGATGACCCGGTGCCTGCTGCCCAGCCTGATGACCCAGTGCCCGCTGCTCCAATGCCTGATGACCCAGTGCCTACTGCCCAGCCTGAGGACCCTGTGCCTGCTGATCCAGTGCCTGATGACCCGGTGCCCACTGGTTCAGTGGCCGCTGATCCAGTGCCTGCTGATCTGGTGACAGATGACCCGGTACCTGCTGCCCAACCTAATGACCCGGCACCTGTTGATCTGGTGACAGATGACACGGGACCTGGTGATGAACGACATGGTGCCTGCTACCCAACCTGATGGCCCATTGCCCGCTGCCTAGCCTGATGACCCAGTGCCCCCTGCCCAGCCTGATGACCCGGTACCTGCTGATCTGGTGACAGATGACCCAGTGCCTGCTGCCCAGCCTGATGACCCAGTGCCTGCTGCTCAGCCTGATGACCCGGTCCCTGCTGACCAGCCTGATGACCTGGTGCTTGCTTATCTGGTGACGGATGACCCGGTGCCTGCTGCTTGGCCTGATGACCCGGTGCCTGCTGCCCAGCCTGATGACCCGGTCCCTGCTGACCAGCCTGATGACCTGGTGCCTGCTTATCTGGTGACGGATGACCCGGTGCCTGCTGCTTGGCCTGATGACCCGGTGCCTGCTGCCCAGCCTGATGACCTGGTGTCTGCTGTCCGGCCTGATGACCCAGAGCCTGCTGACCAGCCTGATGACCCGTGGCTGCTGCCCAACCTGATGACCCGTTGCCTGCTGCCCACCCTGATGACCTGGTGCCCATTGTCCAGCCTGATGACCCGGTGCCTGCTTTCCAGCCTGATGACCCTGTGCCTGCTGATCTGGTGACAGATGACCTGGTGCCTGCTGCCCAGCCTAATGACCCAGTGCCTGCTGCCCAGCCTGATGACCCGGTCCTTGCTGCCCAGCCTGATGACCGGGTGCCTGCTTATTTGGTGACGGATGACCCAGTGCCTGCTGTCCAGCCTGATGACCCGGTGCCCACTGTCCATCCTGATGACCCAGTGCCTGCTGCCCAGCCTGATGACCTGGTGCCTGCTGATCTGGGGATGGATGACCTGGTACCTGCTGCCAAGCCTGATGACCCGGTGCCCACTGCCCAGCATGATGAACTGGTGCTTGCTGCCCAGCCTGATGACCCGGTGCCTGCTTATCTGGTGACAGATGACCCGGTGCCTGCTGCCCAGCCTGATGACCCGGTGCCTGCTTATCTGGTGACGGATGAACCAGTGCCTGCTGCCCAGCCTGATTACTCGGTGCCCACTGCCCAGCCTGATGACCTGGTTCCTGCTGATCTGGTGATAGATGACATGGTACCTGCTGCCCAGCCTGATGACCCGTTGCCCGCTGCCCAGCCTGATGACCCGGGGCACGCTGCCTACCCTGATTACTCGGTGCCTGCTGATCAGGTGATAGATGACCCGGTGCCAGTTGATCAGCCTAATGAACCGGTTCTGCTGCCCAGCCTGATGATCCAATGCCTGCTGATCTGGTGACGGATGACCTGGTGTCTGCTGCCTAGCTTAATGACCCACTGCCTGCTGCCCAGCCTGATGACCCTGTGCCTGCTGCTCCACCTGATGACCCGGTGCCTACTGCCCAGCCTGATGACCCGGTGCGCGCTGATCTGGTGACAGATGACCCGGTACCTGATGCCCAGTATGATGACCCAGTGCCTGCTGACCTGGTGATGGATGACCCGGTGCCTGCTGCCCAGCCTGATGACCCGGTGCCTGCTGCTCAGCCTGATGACCCGGTGCCTGCTTATCTGGTGACGGATGAACCAGTGCCTGCTGCCCAGCCTGATTACTCGGTGCCCACTGCCCAGCCTGATGACCTGGTTCCTGCTGATCTGGTGATAGATGACATGGTACCTGCTGCCCAGCCTGATGACCCGTTGCCCGCTGCCCAGCCTGATGACCCGGGGCACGCTGCCTACCCTGATTACTCGGTGCCTGCTGATCAGGTGATAGATGACCCGGTGCCAGTTGATCAGCCTAATGAACCGGTTCTGCTGCCCAGCCTGATGATCCAATGCCTGCTGATCTGGTGACGGATGACCTGGTGTCTGCTGCCTAGCTTAATGACCCACTGCCTGCTGCCCAGCCTGATGACCCTGTGCCTGCTGCTCCGCCTGATGACCCGGTGCCTACTGCCCAGCCTGATGACCCGGTGCGCGCTGATCTGGTGACAGATGACCCGGTACCTGATGCCCAGTATGATGACCCAGTGCCTGCTGACCTGGTGATGGATGACCCGGTGCCTGCTGCCCAGCCTGATGACCCGGTGCCTGCTGCTCAGCCTGATGACCCGGTGACCGCTGCCCAGCCTGATGACCTGGTGCCCACTGCCCAGCCTGATGACCCGGTTCCTGCTGCCCTGCCTGATGACCCAGTGCCTGCTGATCTGGTGATGGATGACCTGATGCCTGCTGCCCAGCCTGGTGACCCAGTGCCTGCTGCCCAGCCTGATGACCCGGTCCCTGCTGCCCAGCCTGATGACCCAGTGCCCACTGCCCAGCCTTATGACCCGGTGCCTGCAGATCTGGTGACAAATGACCCGGTACCTGATGCCCAGTATGATGACCCAGTGCCTGCTGACCTGGTGATGGATGACCCGGTGCCTGCTGCCCAGCCTGATGACCCGGTGCCTGCTGCTCAGCCTGATGACCCGGTGCCCGCTGCCCAGCCTGATGACCTGGTGCCCACTGCCCAGCCTGATGACCCGGTTCCTGCTGCCCTGCCTGATGACCCAGTGCCTGCTGATCTGGTGATGGATGACCTGATGCCTGCTGCCAAGCCTGATGACCCAATGCCTGCTGCCAAGCCTGATGTCCCTGTGCCCGCTGCCCAGTCTGATGACCCGGTGCCTGCTGCCCAGCCTGATCATCCAGTGCTGGCTGCTCCAAGGCCTGATGACCCAGTGCCTACTGCCACGGCTCATGACCCGGTGCCTGCAGATCCAGTGCCTGATGACCCAGTGCCCACTGATCCAGTGCCTGATGACCCAGTGCATGCTGATCTGGTGACAGATGAACTGGTACCTCATGACCCGCTGCCTGCTGATCTGGTGACAGATGACCCGGTGCCTGCTGCCCAGCCCGATCAACTGGTGCCTACTGATCTGGTAACAGATGACCCAGTGACTGCTGTCCAGCCTGATGACCCAGTGCCTGCTGCTCAGCCTGATGACCCGGTCCCTGCTGACCAGCCTGATGACCTGGTGCTTGCTTATCTGGTGACGGATGACCCGGTGCCTGCTGCTTGGCCTGATGACCCAGTGCCTACTACCCAGCCTGAGGACCCTGTGCCTGCTGATCCAGTGCCTGATGACCCGGTGCCCACTGGTTCAGTGGCCGCTGATCCAGTGCCTGCTGATCTGGTGACAGATGACCCGGTACCTGCTGCCCAACCTAATGACCCGGCACCTGTTGATCTGGTGACAGATGACACGGGACCTGGTGATGAACGACATGGTGCCTGCTACCCAACCTGATGGCCCATTGCCCGCTGCCTAGCCTGATGACCCAGTGCCCCCTGCCCAGCCTGATGACCCGGTACCTGCTGATCTGGTGACAGATGACCCAGTGCCTGCTGCCCAGCCTGATGACCCAGTGCCTGCTGCTCAGCCTGATGACCCGGTCCCTGCTGACCAGCCTGATGACCTGGTGCTTGCTTATCTGGTGACGGATGACCTGGTGCCTGCTGCTTGGCCTGATGACCCGGTGCCTGCTGCCCAGCCTGATGACCCGGTCCCTGCTGACCAGCCTGATGACCTGGTGCCTGCTTATCTGGTGACGGATGACCC
>BLSH010098618.1:2986289-3009252 GCA_018402905.1 Glandirana rugosa | reverse complement strand
GACCCGTCGCCCGTGCCCAGTGAGCCAGATGACCCAGTGCCTGCTGCCCAGCAAGATGACCCGTGCCCGCTGCCCAGCCTAATGACCCGGTGCCTGCTGCCCAGCCTGATGACCCCATGCCCACTGCCCAGTTTGATGACCTGATGCCTGTTGCCCATCCTGATGACCCGGTGTCCGCTGCCCAGCTTGATGACCCAGTACTCGCTGCCAGCCTGATGACCCCCTGCCTGCTGCTCAGCCTGATGACCCGGTACCTGCTGCTCCCATGCCTGATGACCCAGTGCCCGACGCTTCAATGCCTGATGACTCGTGCCTGCTGCCCAGCCTGATGACCTGGTGCCTGCTGATCTGGTGATGGATGACCCAGTGTCTGCTGTCCAGCCTGATGACCCAGTGCCCACTACCCATCCCGATGACCCAGTGCCTGCAGATCTGGTGAAAAATTACCCGGTACCTGCTGCCAAGCCTGATGACCCAGTGTCTGCTGATCTGGTGATGGATGACACGGTGCCTGGTGCCCAGCCTGATGACCCATTGCCTGCTGCCCAGCGTGATGATGCGGTGCCCACTGCCCAGACTGATGACCCGGTTCCCGCTGCCCAGCCTGATGACCCAGTGCTTGCTGATCGGGTGACAGATGACCTGGCGCCTGCTGCCCAGCCTTATGACCCAGTGCCTGCTTCCCAGCCTGATGACCCATGTCCGCTGCCTAGCCTGATGACCCGGTGTCTGCTGCCCAGCCTGATGACCCAGTGTCCACTGCCCAGCCTGATGACCCGGTGTCCGCTGCCCAGCTTGATGACCCAGTACTCGCTGCCAGCCTGATGACCCGCTGCCTGCTGCTCAGCCTGATGACCCGGTACCTGCTGCTCCAATGCCTGATGACCCAGTGCCCAATGCTGCCCAGCCTAATGACCCGGTGCTTGCTGCCCAGCCTGATGACACGGTGCCTGCTGATCTGGTGATGGATGACACGGTGCCTGGTGCCCAGCCTGATGACCCGTTGCCTGCTGCCCAGCGTGATGACATGGTGCCCACTGCCCAGCCTGATGACCCGGTTCCCGCTGCCCAGCCTGATGACCCAGTGCTTGCCGATCGGGTGACAGATGACCTGGCGCCTGCTGCCCAGCCTTATGACCCAGTGCCTGCCTCCCAGCCTGATGACCCGTGTCTGCTGCCCAGTCTGACACGGTGTCTGTTGCCCAGCCTGATGACCTGGTGTCTGCTGCCCAGCCTGATGACCCGGTGTCTGCTGCCCAGCCTGATTACCCGGTGTCTATTGCCCAGCCTGCTTACCCAGTGTCCGCTGCCCAGCCTGATGACCCGGTGTCCTCTGCCCAGCTTGATGACCCACTACTTGCTGCCAGCCTGATGACCCGCTGCCTGTTGCTCAGCCTGATGACCCGGTGCTTGCTGCCCATCAAGATGACCCCTGCCCGCTGCCCAGCCTGATGACCCCGTGCCCACTGCCCAGTTTGATGACCTGATGCCTGATGCCCAGCCTGATGACCCGGTGCCCGCTGATCCAGTGCCTGATGACCCGGTGCCTGCTGATCTGGTGACGGATGACCCGGTGCCTGCTGCCCAGCCTGATGACCCATTGCCTGCTGCCCAGCCTGATGACCCAGTGCCTGCTGCCCTGCCTGATGACCCGGTGCCTGCTGCTCAGCCTGATGACCTGGTGCCTGCTGCCCAGCCTGATGGCCCAGTGCCTGCTGTCCAGCCTGATGACCCGGTGCCTGCTGCCAGCCTGATAACCCGGTGCCTGCTGATCTGATGATGGATGACCCAGTGCCTGCTGCCGAGCCTGATGACTCAGTGCCTGCTGCCAAGCCTGTTGACCCGGTGCTTGCTGCCCAGCCAGATGACCCAGTGCCTGCTGATCCAGTGCCTGATGACCCGGTGCCCACTGATCCAGTGCCTGATGACCCAGCGCCTGCTGATCTAGTGACAGATGACCCAGTACCTGCTGCCCAACCTATTGATCCGGTGCCCTCTGATCTGGTGACAGATGACTCGGTGGCTGCTGCCCAGCCTGATGACCCAGTGCCCGCTACTCCAATGCCTGATGACCCAGTGCCTACTGCCCCGCCTGATGACCCGGTGCCTGCTGATCCAGTGCCTGATGACCCGGTGCCCACTGATCCAGTGCCAGATGACCCGGTGCCTGCTGATCTGGTGACAGATGAACTGGTACCTGATGACCTGGTGCCTGCTGATCTGGTGACAGATGACCCCGTGCCTGCTGCCCAGCCTAATGACCCGGTGCCCACTGCCCAGCCTGATGACCTGGTGCCTGCTGATCTGGTGACAGATGATCCGGTGCCTGCTGTCCAGCCTGATGACCCGGGCCCACTGCCCAGCCTGATTACTTGGTGCCTGCTGGTCTGGTGATGGATGACCCGGTACCTGCTGCCCAGCCTGATGACCCAATACTCGCTGCCCAGTCCGATGACCCGGTGCCTGCTGATCTGGTGACAGAAGACCTGGTGCCTGCTGCTTAGCCTGATGATCCGGTGTCTGCTGCCCAGCCTGATTACAAGGTCCCCGCTGCCCAGCCTGATGACCCAGTGCCTGCTGATCTGGTGACGGATGACCCGGTGCCCGTTGCCCAGCCTGATGACCCAGTGCCTGCTGCCCAGCCTGATGACCCAGTGTCTGCTGCCCAGCCTGATGACCCGGTGCCTGCTGCCCAGCCTGATGGCCCAGTGCCTGCTGCCCAGCCTGATGACCCGGTGCCTGCTGCCCAGCCTTATAACCCAGTGCCTGCTGATCTGATGATGGATGATCCAGTGCCTGCTGCCGAGCCTGATGACTCAAAGCCTGCTGCCAAGCCTGATGACCCGGTGCTTGCTGCCGAGCCTGATGATCCGGTGCTTGCTGATCAGCCTAATGACCCAGTGCTTGCTGCCCAGCAAGATGACCCCTGCCCGCTGCCCAGCCTGATGACCCCGTGCCCATTGCCCAGTTTGATGACCTGATGCCTGATGCCTAGCCTGATGACCCGGTGCCCGCTGATCCAGTGCCTGATGACCCGGTGCCTGCTGATCTGGTGACAAATGACCCGGTGCCTGCTTCCCAGCCTAATGACCCGGCGCCCACTGCCCAGCCTGATGACCTGGTGCCTGCTGATCTGGTGACAGATGACCCGGTGCCTGCTGATCTGGTGACAAATGACCCGGTGCCTGCTTCCCAGCCTAATGACCCGGCGCCCACTGCCCAGCCTGATGACCTGGTGCCTGCTGATCTGGTGACAGATGACCCGGTGCCTGCTGCCCAGCCTGATGACCTGGGGCCCACTGCCCAGCCTGATTACCTGGTGCCTGCTGATCTGGTGATAGAAGACCTGGTGCCTGCTGCTTAGCCTGATGACCCGGTGTCCGCTGCCCAGCCTGATTACAAGGTCCCTGCTGCCAAGCCTGATGACCCAGTGCCTGCTGATCTGGTGATGGATGACCCGGTGCCTGCTGCCCAGCCTGATGACCCAGTGCCTGCTGCCCTGCCTGATGACCCGGTGCCTGCTGCCCAGCCTGATGACCTGGTGCCTGCTGCCCAGCCTGATGACCTGGTGCCAGCTGCCCAGCCTGATGGCCCACTGCCTGCTGTCCAGCCTGATGACCCGGTGCCTGCTGCCCAGCCTGATAATCCGGTGCCTGCTGATCTGATGATGGATGACCCAGTGTCTGCTGCCGAGCCTGATGACTTAGTGCCTGCTGCCAAGCCTGATGACGCGGTGCTTGCTGCCGAGCCAGATGACCCAGTGCCTGCTGCCCAGCAAGATGACCCGTGCCCGCTGCCCAGCCTAATGACCCGGTGCCTGCTGCCCAGCCTGATGACCCCATGCCCACTGCCCAGTTTGATGACCTGATGCCTGTTGCCCAGCCTGATGACCTGGTGTCTGCTACCCAGCCTGATGACCCGGTGTCTGCTGCCCAGCCTGATGACCCGGTGTCTGCTGCCCAGCCTGATGACCCCGTGTGTGCTGCCCAGCCTGATTACCCAGTGTCTGCTGCCCAGCCTGATGACCCAGTGCCCACTACCCATCCTGATGATCTAGTGCCTGCAGATCTGGTGAAAAATTACCCAGTACCTGCTGCCAAGCCTAATGACCCAGTGCCTGCTGATCTGGTGATGGATGACACGGTGCCTGGTGGTGCTCAGCCTGATGACCCGTTGCCTGCTGCCCAGCGTGATGACGCAGTGCCCACTGTCTAGACTGATGACCCGGTTCCTGCTGCCCAGAGTGATGATCCAGTGCCGCTGATCCAGTGCCTGATGACCCGGTGCCTGCTGATCTGGTGACGGATGACCCGGTGCCTGCTGCCCAGCCTGATGACCCATTGCCTGCTGCCCAGCCTGATGACCCAGTGCCTGCTGCCCAGCCTGATGACCCGGTGCCTGCTGCCCTGCCTGATGACCCGGTGCCTGCTGCCCAGCCTGATGACCTGGTGCCTGCTGTCCAGCCTGATGACCCGGTGCCTGCTGCCCAGCCTGATAACCCGGTGCCTGCTGATCTGATGATGGATGACCCAGTGCATGCTGCCGAGCCTGATGACTCAGTGCCTGCTGCCAAGCCTGTTGACCCGGTGCTTGCTGCCCAGCCAGATGACCCAGTGCCTGCTGATCCAGTGCCTGATGACCCGGTGCCCACTGATCCAGTGCCTGATGACCCAGCGCCTGCTGATCTAGTGACAGATGACCCAGTACCTGCTGCCCAACCTTTTGATCCGGTGCCCTCTGATCTGGTGACAGATGACTCGGTGGCTGCTGCCCAGCCTGATGACCCAGTGCCCGCTACTCCAATGCCTGATGACCCAGTGCCTACTGCCCTGCCTGATGACCCGGTGCCTGCTGATCCAGTGCCTGATGACCCGGTGCCTGCTGATCTGGTGACAGATGAACTGGTACCTGATGACCTGGTGCCTGCTGATCTGGTGACAGATGACCCCGTGCCTGCTGCCCAGCCTAATGACCCGGTGCCCACTGCCCAGCCTGATGACCTGGTGCCTGCTGATCTGGTGACAGATGATCTGGTGCCTGCTGTCCAGCCTGATGACCCGGGGCCCACTGCCCAGCCTGATGACTTGGTGCCTGCTGATCTGGTGATGGATGACCCGGTACCTGCTGCCCAGCCTGATGACCCAATACTCGCTGCCCAGTCCGATGACCCGGTGCCTGCTGATCTGGTGACAGAAGACCTGGTGCCTGCTGCTTAGCCTGATGACCCGGTGTCTGCTGCCCAGCCTGATTACAAGGTCCCCGCTGCCCAGCCTGATGACCCAGTGCCTGCTGATCTGGTGACGGATGACCCGGTGCCCGTTGCCCAGCCTCATGACCCAGTGCCTGCTGCCCAGCCTGATGACCCAGTGCCTGCTGCCCTGCCTGATGACCCGGTGCCTGCTGCCCAGCCTGATGACCTGGTGCCTGCTGCCCAGCCTGATGGCCCAGTGCCTGCTGCCCAGCCTGATGACCCGGTGCCTACTGCCCAGCCTTATAACCCGGTGCCTGCTGATCTGATGATGGATGACCTAGTGCCTGCTGCCGAGCCTGATGACTCAGAGCCTGCTGCCAAGCCTTATGACCCGGTGCTTGCTGCCGAGCCTGATGATCCGGTGCTTGCTGCCCAGACTAATGACCCAGTGCTTGCTGCCCAGCAAGATGACCCCTGCCCGCTGCCCAGCCTGATGACCCCGTGCCCACTGCCCAGTTTGATGACCTGATGCCTGATGCCCAGCCTGATGACCTGGTGCCCGCTGATCCAGTGCCTGATGACCCGGTGCCTGCTGATCTGGTGACAGATGACCCGGTGCCTGCTTCCCAGCCTGATGACCCGGTGCCCACTGCCCAGCCTGATGACCTGGTGCCTGCTGATCTGGTGACAGATGACCCGGTGCCTGCTGCCCAGCGTGATGACCCGGGGCCCACTGCCCAGCCTGATTACCTGGTGCCTGCTGATCTGGTGATAGAAGACCTGGTGCCTGCTGCTTAGCCTGATGACCCGGTGTCCGCTGCCCAGCCTGATTACAAGGTCCCTGCTGCCCAGCCTGATGACCCAGTGCCTGCTGATCTGGTGATGGATGACCCGGTGCCTGCTGCCCAGCCTGATGACCCAGTGCCTGCTGCCCAGCCTGATGACCCAGTGCCTGCTGCCCTGCCTGATGACCCGGTGCCTGCTGCCCAGCCTGATGACCTGGTGCCTGCTGCCCAGCTTGATGACCTGGTGCCAGCTGCCCAGCCTGATGACCTGGTGCCGGCTGCCCAGCCTGATGGCCCAGTGCCTGCTGTCCAGCCTGATGACCCGGTGCCTGCTGCCCAGCCTGATAATCCGGTGCCTGCTGATCTGATGATGGATGAACCAGTGCCTGCTGCCGAGCCTGATGACTTAGTGCCTGCTGCCAAGCCTGATGACGTGGTGCTTGCTGCCGAGCCAGATGACCCAGTGCCTGCTGCCCAGCAAGATGACCCGTGCCCGCTGCCCAGCCTAATGACCCGGTGCCTGCTGCCTAGCCTGATAACCCCATGCCCACTGCCCAGTTTGATGACCTGATGCCTGTTGCCCAGCCTGATGACCTGGTGTCTGCTGCCCAGCCTGATGACCCAGTGCCTGCTGCCCTGCCTGATGACCCGGTGCCTGCTGCCCAGCCTGATGACCTGGTGCCTGCTGCCCAGCCTGATGACCTGGTGCCGGCTGCCCAGCCTGATGGCCCAGTGCCTGCTGTACAGCCTGATGACCCGGTGCCTGCTGCCCAGCCTGATAATCCGGTGCCTGCTGATCTGATGATGGATGACCCAGTGCCTGCTGCCGAGCCTGATGACTTAGTGCCAGCTGCCAAGCCTGATGACGCGGTGCTTGCTGCTGAGCCAGATGACCCAGTGCCTGCTGCCCAGCAAGATGACCCGTGCCCGCTGCCCAGCCTAATGACCCGGTGCCTGCTGCCCAGCCTGATGACCCCATGCCCACTGCCCAGTTTGATGACCTGATGCCTGTTGCCCAGTCTGATGACCCGGTGTCTGCTGCCCAGCCTGATGACCCGGTGTCTGCTGCCCAGCCTGATGACCCGGTGTCTGCTGCCCAGCCTGATTACCCAGTGTCTGCTGCCCAGCCTGATGACCCAGTGCCCACTACCCATCCCGATGATCTAGTGCCTGCAGATCTGGTGAAAAATTACCCAGTACCTGCTGCCCAGCCTGATGACCCAGTGCCTGCTGATCTGGTGATGGATGACACGATGCCTGGTGGTGCCCAGCCTGATGACCCGTTGCCTGCTGCCCAGAGTGATGACGCAGTGCCCACTGTCTAGACTGATGACCCGGTTCCTGCTGCCCAGCCTGATGATCCAGTGCCCGCTTATCCAATGCCTGATGACCCGGTGCCTGCTGATCTGGTGACAGGTGACCCAGTACCTGCTGCCCAACCTGATGACCTGGTACCTGCTGATGTGCTGACAGGTGACCCAGAGCCTGCTGCCTCTCCTGATGACCCGGTGCCTGCTGCCCAGCCTGATGACCCAGTACCTGCTGCCCAACCTGATGATCCAGTGCCTGCTGATCTGGTGACAGATGACCTGGTGCCTGCTGCCCAACCTAATGACCAGGTGCCTGCTGCCCAGCCTGATGACCCGGTGCCCGCTGCCCAGTCTGATGATGCAGTGTTTGTTGCCCAACCTGATGACATGGTGCTGCTGCCCAGCCTGCTGACCTGGTGTCTTCTGCCCAGCCTGATGACCCGGTGTCCGCTGCCCAGCTTGATGACCCAGTACTCACTGCCAGCCTGATGACCCCCTGCCTGCTGCTCAGCCTGACCCGGTACCTGCTGCTCCAATGCCTGATGACTCGTGCCTGCTGCCCAGCCTGATGACCAGGTGCCTGCTGATCTGGTGATGGATGACCCAGTGTCTGCTGTCCAGCCTGATGACCCAGTGCCCACTACCCATCCTGATGACCCAGTGCCTGCAGATCTGGTGAAAAATTACCCCGTACCTGCTACTCAGCCTGATGAACCAGTGCCTGCTGATCTGGTGATGGATGACATGGTGCCTGGTGCCCAGCCTGCTGACCCGTTGCCTTCTGCCCAGCGTGATGACGCGGTGCCCACTGCCCAGACTGATGACCCGGTTCCCGCTGCCCAGCCTGATGACCCAGTGCTTGCTGATCGGGTGACAGATGACCTGGCGCTTGCTGCCCAGCCCTATGACCCAGTGCCTGCTTCCCAGCCTGATGACCCTTGTCCGCTGCCCATCCTGATGATCCGGTGTCCGCTGCCCAGCTTGATGACCCAGTACTCGCTGCCAGCCTGATGACCCGCTGCCTGCTGCTCAGCCTGATGACCCGGTGCTTGCTGCCCAGCAAGATGACCGCTGCCCAGCCTGATGACCCCGTGCCCACTGCCCAGTTTGATGACCTGATGACTGATGCCCAGCTTATGACCCGGTGCCCGCTGATCCAGTGCCTGATGACCCGGTGCCTGCTGATCTGGTGACGGATGACCCGGTGCCTGCTGCCCAGCCTGATGACCCAGTGCCTGCTGCCCTGCCTGATGACCCGGTGCCTGCTGCCCAGCCTGATGACCTGGTGCCTGCTGCCCAGCCTGATGGCCCAGTGCTTGCTGTCCAGCCTGATGACCCGGTGCCTGCTGCCCAGCCTGATAACCCGGTGCCTGCTGATCTGATGATGGATGACCCAGTGCCTGCTGCCGAGCCTGATGACTCAGTGCCAGCTGCCAAGCCTGTTGACCCGGTGTTTGCTGCCCAGCCAGATGACCCAGTGCCTGCTGATCCAGTGCCTGATGACCCGGTGCCCACTGATCCAGTGCCCGATGACCCAGCGCCTGCTGATCTAGTGACAGATGACCCAGTACCTGCTGCCCAACCTTTTGATCCGGTGCCCTCTGATCTGGTGACAGATGACTCGGTGGCTGCTGCCCAGCCTGATGACCCAGTGCCCGCTGCTCCACTGCCTGATGACCCAGTGCCTACTGCCCTGCCTGATGACCCAGTGCCCACTGATCCAGTGCCAGATGACCCGGTGCCTGCTGATCTGGTGACAGATGAACTGGTACCTGATGACCTTGTGACCGATGACCCCGTGCCTGCTGCCCAACCTAATGACCCGGTGCCCACTGCCCAGCCTGATGACCTGGTGCCTGCTGATCTGGTGACAGATGATCCGGTGCCTGCTGTCCAGCCTGATGACCCGGGGCCCACTGCCCAGCCTGATTACTTGGTGCCTGCTGATCTGGTGATGGATGACCCGGTACCTGCTGCCCAGCCTGATGACCCAATACTCGCTGCCCAGTCCGATGACCCGGTGCCTGCTGATCTGGTAACAGAAGACCTGCTGCCCAGCCTGATTACAAGGTCCCCGCTGCCCAGCCTGATGACCCAGTGCCTGCTGATCTGGTGACGGATGACCCGGTGCCCGTTGCCCAGCCTGATGACCCAGTGCCTGCTGCCCAGCCTGATGACCCAGTGCCTGCTGCCCTGCCTGATGACCCCCTGCCTGCTGCTCAGCCTGACCCGGTACCTGCTGCTCCAATGCCTGATGACTCGTGCCTGCTGCCCAGCCTGATGACCAGGTGCCTGCTGATCTGGAGATGGATGACCCAGTGTCTGCTGTCCAGCCTGATGACCCCGTGCCCACTACCCATCCTGATGACCCAGTGCCTGCAGATCTGGTGAAAAATTACCCCGTACCTGCTACTCAGCCTGATGAACCAGTGCCTGCTGATCTGGTGATGGATGACATGGTGCCTGGTGCCCAGCCTGATGACCCGTTGCCTGCTGCCCAGCGTGATGACGCGGTGCCCACTGCCCAGACTGATGACCCGGTTCCCGCTGCCCAGCCTGATGACCCAGTGCTTGCTGATCGGGTGACAGATGACCTGGCGCTTGCTGCCCAGCCCTATGACCCAGTGCCTGCTTCCCAGCCTGATGACCCTTGTCCGCTGCCCATCCTGATGATCCGGTGTCCGCTGCCCAGCTTGATGACCCAGTACTCGCTGCCAGCCTGATGACCCGCTGCCTGCTGCTCAGCCTGATGACCCGGTGCTTGCTGCCCAGCAAGATGACCACTGCCCAGCCTGATGACCCCATGCCCACTGCCCAGTTTGATGACCTGATGCCTGATGCCCAGCTTATGACCCGGTGCCCGCTGATCCAGTGCCTGATGACCCGGTGCCTGCTGATCTGGTGACGGATGACCCCGTGCCTGCTGCCCAGCCTGATGACCCAGTGCCTGCTGCCCTGCCTGATGACCCGGTGCCTGCTGCCCAGCCTGATGACCTGGTGCCTGCTGCCCAGCCTGATGGCCCAGTGCTTGCTGTCCAGCCTGATGACCCGGTGCCTGCTGCCCAGCCTGATAACCCGGTGCCTGCTGATCTGATGATGGATGACCCAGTGCCTGCTGCCGAGCCTGATGACTCAGTGCCAGCTGCCAAGCCTGTTGACCCGGTGTTTGCTGCCCAGCCAGGTGACCCAGTGCCTGCTGATCCAGTGCCTGATGACCCGGTGCCCACTGATCCAGTGCCCGATGACCCAGCGCCTGCTGATCTAGTGACAGATGACCCAGTACCTGCTGCCCAACCTTTTGATCCGGTGCCCTCTGATCTGGTGACAGATGACTCGGTGGCTGCTGCCCAGCCTGATGACCCAGTGCCCGCTGCTCCACTGCCTGATGACCCAGTGCCTACTGCCCCGCCTGATGACCCAGTGCCCACTGATCCAGTGCCAGATGACCCGGTGCCTGCTGATCTGGTGACAGATGAACTGGTACCTGATGACCTGGTGACCGATGACCCCGTGCCTGCTGCCCAACCTAATGACCCGGTGCCCACTGCCCAGCCTGATGACCTGGTGCCTGCTGATCTGGTGACAGATGATCCAGTGCCTGCTGTCCAGCCTGATGACCCGGGGCCCACTGCCCAGCCTGATTACTTGGTGCCTGCTGATCTGGTGATGGATGACCCGGTACCTGCTGCCCAGCCTGATGACCCAATACTCGCTGCCCAGTCCGATGACTCGGTGCCTGCTGATCTGGTAACAGAAGACCTGCTACCCAGCCTGATTACAAGGTCCCCGCTGCCCAGCCTTATGACCCAGTGCCTGCTGATCTGGTGACGGATGACCCGGTGCCCGTTGCCCAGCCTGATGACCCAGTGCCTGCTGCCCAGCCTGATGACCCAGTGCCTGCTGCCCTGCCTGATGACCCAGTGCCTGCTGCCCAGCCTGATGACCCGGTGCCTGCTGCCCAGCCTGATGATGCGGTGCTTGCTGCCGTGCCAGATGACCTGCTGATCTTATGATGGATGACCCAGTGCCTGCTGCCAAGCCTGATGACCCGGTGCTTGCTGCCGAGCCTGATGATGCGGTGCTTGCTGCCGAGCCAGATGACCCAGTGCCTGCTGCCCAGCAAGATGACCCATGCCCGCTGCCCAGCCTAATGACCCGGTGCCTGCTGCCCAGCCTGATGACCCCATGCCCATTGCACAGTTTGATGACCTGATGCCTGCTGCCCAGCCTGATGACTCGGTGCCCGCTGATCCAGTGCCTGATGACCCGGTGCCTGCTGATCTGGTGACAGATGACCCAGTACCTGCTGCCCAACCTGATGACCTGGTACCTGCTGATCTTGTAACTGATGACCCAGTGCCTGCTTCCCAGCCTGATGACCCAGTGCCCGCTGCCCAGCCTAATAAGCTGGCGCCTGCTTATCTGGTGATAGATGACCCTGTGCCTGCTTCCCAGCCTGATGACCCAATGCCTGCTGCCCAACCTGATGATCCGGTGCCCGCTGCCCAGCCTGATGACCCGGTGCCCGCTGCCCAGTCTGATGACCCGGTGCCTGCTGATCTGGTGACAGATGACCCAGGACCTGCTGCCCAAACTGATGACCTGGTACCTGCTGATCTGGTAACTGATGACCCAGTGCCTGCTGCCCAGCCTAATAACCCAGTGCCCGCTGCCCAGCCTAATAAGCTGGCGTCTGCTTATCTGGTGATAGAGGACCCCGTGCCTGCTTCCCAGCCTGATGACTCAATGCCTGCTGCCCAACCTGATGATCCGGTGCCCGCTGCCCAGCCTGATGACCCGGTGCCCACTGCCCAGCCTGATGACTCGGTGCCTGCTGATCCAGTGCCTGATGACTCGGTGCCTGCTGATCCAGTGCCTGATGACCTGGTGCCCACTGATCCAGTGCCTGATGACCCAGTGCCTGCTGCCCAACCTTATGACCCGGTGCCTGCTGATCTGGTGATGACCCAGTGTCCACTGCCATGCCTGATGACCCAGTGCCTACTTCCGAGCTTGATGACCTGGTGCCTGCTGCCCAGCCTGATTACCCAGTGCCCGCTGCTCCAATGCCTGATGACCCAGTGCCTACTGCCCCGCCTGATGACCCGGTGCCTGCAGATCCAGTGCCTGATGACCCAGTGCCCACTGATCAAGTGCCTGATGACCTGGTGCCTGCTTATCTGGTGACAGATGAACTGGTACCTTATGACCCTGTGCCTGCTGATCTGGAGACAGATGATCCGGTGCCTGCTGCCCAGCCTAATGACCCGGTGCCCACTGCTCAGCCTGATGACCTGGTGCCTGCTGATCTGGTGACAGATGACCCGGTGCCTGCTGCCCAGCCTGATGACTCGGGGCCCACTGCCCAGCCTGATGACCTGGTGTCTGCTGATCTGGTGATGGATGACCCAGTACCTGCTGCCCAGCCTGATGACCCGATACTCGCTGCCCAGTCCGATGACCCTGTGCATGCTGATCTGGTGACAGAAGACCTGGTGCCTGCTGCCCAGCCTGATGACCCGGTGTCTGCTGCCCAGCCTGATGACCCTGTCCCCGCTGCCCAGCCTGATGACCCAGTGCCTGGTGAGCTGGTGACGGATGACCCGGTGCCTGCTGCCCAGCCTGATGACCCAGTGCCTGCTGCCCAGCCTGATGACCCAGTGCCTGCTGCCCAGCCTGATGACCCGGTGCCTGCTGCCCAGCCTGATGACCTGGTGCCTGCTGCCCAGCCTGATGGCCCAGTACCTGCTGTCCAGCCTGATGACCCGGTGCCTGCTGCCCAGCCTAATAACCCGGTGCCTGCTGATCTGATGACGGATGACCCAGTGCCTGCTGCCAAGCCTGATGACCTGTTGCCTGCTGCCGAGCCTGATGACCTGTTGCCTGCTGCCGAGCCTGATGACCCAGTGTCTGCTGCCCAACCTGATGACCCAGTGCCTTCTGCCCAGCCTGATGACCCGTGCCCGCTGCCCAGCCATATGACCTGGTGTCCGCTGCCCAGCCTGATGTCCTAGTGCCTGCTGATCCTGTGACAGATGACCTATTGCCTGCTGCCCAGCCTGATGACCCGGTGCCTGCTGCCCAGCCTGATGCCGCAGTGCCCGCTGCCCAGCCTGATGACGCAGTGCCCACTGCCTAGCCTGATGACCCGGGGGCCCACTGCTCCAATGCCTGATGACCAGGTGCCTACCGCCCAGCCTGATGACCCGGTGCTCGCTTATCCACTGCCTGATGACCCGGTGCCTGTTGCTCCAGTGCCTGATGACCTGGTGCCTACTGCCCAGCATGATGACACGGTGCCTGCTGATCAAATGCCTGATGACCCGGTGCCTACTGCCCAGCTTTATGACCCAGTGCCTGCTGATCCAGTGCCTGATGACCTGGTGCCTGCTGATCTGGTTCCTGCTGCCCAGCCTGCTAATCCAGTGCCCGTTGGTGCTTTCCTGCCTGTTGCCCAGCTTGCCACTGATTCCTCTCTGCCCAGACTGACTCTGATGCCCCTGTGTTGTCTGCCTCCACTGGTTTAATGCCCGCTGCCCAGCTAGTTTTTGGTACCAGACCCAAACTTCCCGACCCTGGTGGTGGGGCGCATGATCTATTACCCGACTCAGGTGGCATGCCCCTCAGCGGGTTAAAAGACTCTGGCCTGAAGATTGCAAAGAAGTTGGCAGACATAGAAGGGAGACTTTTCTGGACTTTTCCCACGCCCATATGGACTGTCAGGCTAATGGCAGAATGGAGCATCCGGAGGGCGCTCCTTAAGGGGGGGACTGTCAGGACCTGTGTAATTGCTTGATTCACCTGCTGGTGGCACTGTTGCATTTAGAACCAATGGGTGTAGTTCTGTTGACCACCAGCGGGTGTGTGCCTGAATCTGACCCGGCACTGTCCTTGATCCTGTATCTTGAGACCTGTAACCTGCTTCCTGCTCCCTCTTCTCTCTTTCTGCTTCCAGTACCTGACTCCCTCTTATCTTTAGCCTTATCTTGTGTCCCTGTCATGTTTGCCTATATGTGTTTCCTCCACTTGCAAATAGTTAGTTAGATAGATAGATAGTTAGGTGTTCTTATATGGGTTGCTGTGTTACCTTTTTCTGTCATTTGCATTATTTATGGTTTACAGGTGTTGGTTTTGAAAGTGTGTCTTTATCATAATAAATATATATATTTTCACTTACTTACCTGGTCCTGGTTCCTTTAAGTGCAGCCAACCGATCTGATCATCCCTGCTGGGTGCCTGCAGGTGGTATTCCTGACAGTTATGTTTTGCAAGTGTGGAGCATTCTATGTGGGGAAGACAGCCAGGCAGTTTCGTAAAAGAATCAAGGATCATGTATACTACTCTGCTAATGGCAAAATGGTGACTTCAGTTAGCAGACTCCTGGACCTTTACCATAGATTTGATGTCTCCTTGATTTTGTTGTCCTGACTGTCATCCCCAAGAACCCCAGAGGGGGCAATTGGGACAAGCAAATTCTCTGCAAAGAAACAATGTGGATTGAACGCCTCAATGCCATCCCTGCACCTAGCATTAATGAGTCCCAATCATATAAGCCATTCTTATAGGCAGTGACGATGTGGATGTAAACTGTCCTTTTACCTGTTATGCCCATTAGCTCATTCAAATGCTTTGGGGACTAATATAACTGTAGTGGATATTGAGAGTTATGACTGCTTTCTAGGATTACTCCTCTGAGTTGATTGAAATTTTCTTCTAGTTCTATAATTAAGTACATGCAAAAAAATGAAGCCAGATAAAATATTACATTATGACACAACTGTATGTATTATTGTTGTTGGCATTGTATTAATGTTGCCTTATTATGTATGGTTTGCCTTTATTTAGGGGTCTGTGTCTTGTCCCCAGGTGGTATTGGCTCCATGTGGGTTCCCCATTGCCAGGTATTGGACCCACTTTGTTTCCCTCTGTGTGGCCACCCAGAGCTGCAGCACCTTAAAATTCATCATATTCCCCCTTGCTTTATGTAAGGGGTGTCACTGCAGTGCATCATTGGGTAAGGGGTAGGTTCCCTGCTGACCCTTCACTGCTTGGACACTGGTTCCGGACACCTGAGCGCCGTGTCTTCCTATTGAAGGGCTACAGCACATGCATGCACGATGCATGTGCGGTAGCAGTTTTTTGGCCGGTCCCAATGATGTGGGGACAGGTCGTATCTATTTAGGAATGCAGTGCTGGCATTACCATCACCTCCACACCTGTTGGCTTGTCCCGGAGCGGCGGTATTTGAGTGAGGCCCCCGCAGTCAGGGTAAGGTTTGTTACTATGCTATTGCAAGGTGATTATCAGGCTGAGTGCATGCAGAGTCTTATACTATTGTCCCTTGTGTTTGTATACAGGTGTCTGAGAACTTTTTGTCCAGTCAGTGGTGGTGTCCATCTCTTATGCTATATACCCTTACCAGGGTCTGTATGTATGCTGGGTTGTGTACTGTATTTTGGTGGCAATTGGCCACCCTAGTGGATCCTCAACATTGCTGATACCTATACCTACATAACTTTGTACTCTCTTGCTAGGAAAGCAGCGTGGGTCTTTTTGGCTACCTTTGGTACCATCCTTACCACAACGTATATTACCTTATCCAATTACAAGCATATTTATCTTTTAGATTGTTGTAACAGTATACCTTAACCCCTATATACTGAAGAGGTTCACTGTGGTCCTCCAATACCCTCCCGGTTTATTCACTGTAGCAGGTTTTAATCACTTTCTGATTGCCTATATACACCTTGATACATCACTATGTGCATACCTATGTTCAGTTTATAGATATACATACATTTCCAATACCTTGTGGCCTTTGGGCCAATGATGGTTAATTATTATTATTATTATACAGGATTTATATAGTGCCGACAGTTTGCGCAGCTCTTTACAATATTAGGGCAGACAGTACAATTACAATACAATTCAATACAGGAGGAATCAGAGGGCCCTGCTCGTTAGAGCTTACAATCTAGGAGGGAGGGTTAAATGTTATGAAAGGGCAATAACTGCGGGGGATGAGCTGATTGAGAAAATAAGGAGTGTAGTTGTTAGGTGGTGGCAGGATAGGCTTCCTTGAAGAGAAACTTTTTCAGGGATCGCCTGAAGGTGGATAGATTTGGGGACAGTCTGACAGATTGGGGTAGGGAGTTCCAGAGGATGGGAGAGGCTCGGGAGAAGTCTTGGAGGAGAGAATGAGAGGAGGTGATGAGGGAGCTGGAGAGCAGGAGGTCTTGGGAGGAGTGAAGAGGACGGTTTGGTTGGTATTTTGAGACTAGGCTGGTGATGTAGCTGGGAGCAGAGTTGTGGATGGCTTTTTAGCTGATTGTTAGTATTTTGAATTTAATTTGTTGGGCGAGTGGCAGCCAATAGAGGGAATGGCAGAGAGGGGTGGTAGACGCTGAACGGTTTGTAAGGTGGATGAGTCTGGCAGCGGCATTCATGATGGACTGGAGGGGGGATAGTCTATTTAAAGGTAGGCCAGTGAGGAGGGATTTGCAGTAGTTGAGGCGAGAAATGACCAGGGAGTGAATCAGCTTTGTGGTTTCACTGGTTAGGAAGGGACGTATTTTAGAGATGTTGCAGAGATTGAAGGGGCAAGCCTTAGAAAGTGATTGGATGTGGGGCCAAAAAGAGAGTTCAGAATCCAGGATAACACCAAGCACCCAAACATGTGGGGATGGGTGGATGGTTGTGCCATTGGTCTTGACAGAGAAGTCTGGGGAAACGGCACGTGGGGGAGGAAATATTATGAGTTCAGTTTTAGACAAGTTCAGTTTGAGGAAGTGGTGTGACATCCAGGGAGATATGTCTGTTAATAAGTTGGTGATACGTGAGGAGACATGATGGAGGGAGTTGGGGGGGTGTAGAGGTAGATTTGGGTATCGTCAGCGTAGAAATGATATTGAAAACCGTGGGAGGCTATCAGCCATCCCAGGGAAGAGGTGTATATTGAAGATAAGAGAGGTCCAAGAACAGAACCTTGGGGGATTAAAACAGAGAAAGGAAGAGGAGAGGAGGAGGTAGAATTGTACGTTACACTGAAGGTGCGATGGGATAGGTAGGACGATAGCCACTGAAGAGCACAGTCATGGAGACCGAGGGAGTAGAGTTTTTTGGGGGGAGGGGGTGGTCAACAGTATCAAAGGCAGCCGAAAGGTCCAGGAGTAGGAGTACAGAGTAGTGTCCATTGGTTTTTGCGGTTAGTAGGTCATTTGTGAGTTTAAGAAAGGCAGTTTCTGTGGAGTGTTGGGGGCGAAATCCAAATTGAAGGGGGTCCAGAAGGTTGTTCTTAACAAGGTGGTGACTCAGTTGGTTGTAGACTAGGCTTTCGAGGAGTGTGGAGGAAAAGGGGGGCAAGGAGATAGGGCACAGATTGTTAATTTCAGTAGGGTCCAGGGATGGCTTTTTGAGTATGGGGGTGACCAGTGCATGTTTAAGAGCATTGGGGAAGATGCCAGGAGAGGGAGAGATTGGAGATGTGAGTTAGAGAGTGTAGGATGGAGTCAGAGGGTGAGCGTAGTATTTGAGAGGGAATAGGGTCCAGTGGACAGGTGGTTAGGTGGGCGTTAGAAAGGAGTTTAGCAACCTCGTTAATAGTAGCAGGTTTGAATAAGGATAATGTTGATTGTGCTTGTTGATATGGGGTGTTAACTGGGGAAGATGCCTGCAGAGTGAAGATTTCATCACGAATTGTGTCAATCCTTGCTTTTGAAGTGATTAGCAATCTCCTGGGCAGTGAGTGTGTTAGTGGGTGGAAGCGGGGGAGGACGAAGTAGGGAGTTGAAGGTAGAGAAGAGTTGATGGGGACTAGATGAGAAGGTGTTAATAAGAGTGGTAAAATAGGTCTGCTTGGCTGTGTGGAGGCAAGAATTGTATTTATGGAGGGCAGATTTGTATAGGTTGTAGACTTTGAGAGACTTAGTCTTGTGCCACAGATTCTCAAGGGCGCGGCTACGCTTTTTGAGGTTTCTGGTGTCGTCTGTTTGCCAGGGTTGTAGGGGTCAAGGCCTGATTTTGTGTGTGGTGAGGGGAGCTAGCTCGTCCAGGGTAGAGGACAGGGATTTATTGTAGATGGCAGTGGCTTGGTTGGGGCAGGACAGGGGTGAGATGTTTTCATAGAGGTGGTCAGTAGCAGAATAGAGGAGAGAAGTGCTGAGTTGGCGAAGGTTTCTACGGGTGACGGTTAGGCGACTGGAGGGGAGGGTGGTGCAAGACAGGGAGAGAGAGAAACTAATAAGGTGGTGGTCGGAGAGGGGAAAAGGATTGTTGGAGAAGTTGCATGGAGTGCATAGATAGCAGAAGACAAGGTTGAGGGTGTTTCCATCAGTGTGAGTAGGAGCCTGTACCCATTTCTATAGGTCAAATGAGGAGGTTAAACTAAGAAATGTAGAAGCAGCAGTAGTGTTAGTGTTAACTGGGATGTTGAAGTCACCAAGAAGAATTGTGGGAATTTCAGAAGATAGAAAGTAGGGTAGCCAGGCAGAAAATTCATCAAGGAAAGCTGACAGTGGTCCAGGAGGCCGATAGATCACAGCAGTTCTTTGGGAGGTTGGAGAGAATAGACGTATACAGAGGGCTTCAATTGATGAGAGGGAGGAGAGTCAAGAACCTGAAAGGTGCTCAGTGGGGATAGGAGGAATCCCACTTCACCTCCCTTGCGTCCATTAGGCCTAGGGGAGTGAGTCCAGAGAAGGCCACCGTGGGAGAGGGAAGCAGGAGAAGGAGAATTGCATTCGTGGAGCCAGGTTTCGGTGATAGCAAGTAGATGAAAGGAATTAGTGACAAATAGGTCATGAACAGCAGTGAGCTTGTTGCAGACAGAGCGGGCATTCCAGAAGGCATAGGAGAAGGGGAGGCTGGTTTTGGGAAGAAGGGGGTGGAGATTAAATTGTGTAGATTGTGACTACTGTTAGAGGGTGTGGGGAGGTGTTGATGGGTGTGGTTAAATGAGAGAGGCCCAGGGTTTGGAGAAATATCTCCAGAGGCTAGGAGAAGCAGAAGAGAGAGGGAGGCAACATGGGAATATGATTTATATGAGGGGACATGCTTGAGCATCCTGGTTTTGTTAGCATGTGGGCTTAGAGTTAGAAAGAGGTGGTGAGTGCAGTAATAGGGAGAGGGGAGAAGTGAGGATGATATGTACAGATTGTGGGTTGGGGAAGAGGGGTGAAGAAAAGATAGTTTGAGGACAGAGGCTGCTATTGTGAAAAGGAGAGGTAAGGTATGCATGTTTTAGAGAGGAAAGTGTGATTTTTGGAAATGAGGTTACCTGTAGTCTGGTGTTAAAGTAGTTTCTTGTTAGTATGCGCTTTGTGCAAATTGCTGAAGAGCAAGAGCAGAAGTGCCCACTTATTTAAAGAACCCCACATTGTTGGAAGAACCCCCTGCAATGCTATCCCCCCTAAGCAAAGCTTCGTTTTATACTGTGATGGGTGGGGGTGGGGGTGGAGGTGGACAATTAATCAATTAGGAGATGATATTAGGCACACAGCTATCACATCAAAATTCTAACACTGCAATCAAAATGCAATAAAGGCCAAGATTGTAAAGATAAGAGAAACCATAAATTTAGGTAAGGCTATAGGCTAAATAAACATAATAATGGTTATTGATGTCCCATTGTGATTAAATACTCAGCAGCTGGTTTGGGTTTTGTATGCATAAACAACAGGCGTATAGCCTGGGTAAAATATACCGTATGTCTATTTGTTATTATAAGAAAACCTACTAGTGAAGCTATCTGGCATTTTTAACACTCCTTTTCTTACCCATTACATACACGCCCACAGGTGGGAATTGGTGTCCAGCCCTGGCTGGGTAGGGGCCCATGTGGAGCTAGTCTAACTGAGGGGCAGGTGGTACAGACCTTGAGGTATAATTAGTTAGCTGTAGAGCTTTATCTTGCTCTATGTACAATGTTGTATGTTATGTACTATAACATGTTGTTTTCCACGCATTCCTGAAGAAGCGCAAATCGGGCAACATATAGAGAAAACCAAGAGACCTTACGCCACACATCTACAGCATACCGTACACCTTGGAAAATCCTGTCTGCGGTTGCGACTTCTATGAGTGTTGAATAATAGTTGCTATAACATGTTTTTCAGTGCTGTTTGTTAGCAATCATACAGACAGTAATATTTTGTGTGGTTTTAAACGCACTGTTGTTCATTTATTGTTTTAATAAGCATAATAAAATGTAACCCTTAAATAAAATCTTTTTGTACGTGCCTAAAAAGTGCATATTTCTTCTCAATAATCTTCAAAAGAGTTAAATAGAGCTGGTGATAAAGAGGTCATGAAGAGAGGTGAGTTTCTTACAGACAGAGCAGGAGTTCCAAAGGGCACAAGAATTGGGGAGTCTGTTCTTGGGAAGAAGAGGAATGGGAACTAAATTGTGTGGATTGTGGCTGCAGCCAGAGGGTGTTGGGTGATGGATGCATTGGGTAGAGTTAAATGATGGGGCCCAGGGTTTGGGGATATTATTTTTCTGATGAACTTTAACAGATTAATTACTATACCGTATATATTTTCATTTGTATTTTTACTTTTATATACATAAGGGCATATGCAATGGTGAGAGTTCCAGCAGCAAGAGCTGGGTTAGGGATCCCACAGTGGACCCAGACACCGCCTTCACTTGGGTGGTCCCTAATTGGATACCTAGGTGCTGATGTGTCCTCTGCTGCAAGTAATTTATACTGCAATTCATTTTTTATATTTTAATATTTGCATCTCCATACACATATAAACAGGGCTGGTGCAAGGATTTTTGACACCCTAGGCGAAACCTATTTTTCAGCCCCCTTTGGCTCCGCCCCTTATTCCACCCCCTTTGCCTTGTGCATGTATATGATGGAGGTGGCAGAGGTGGAGATTTTTGCAGTGCCTCTCTACCTATTTTCACACTTCCTCATGCCAACCATGGTCCGCAGGTATATGGACAGGCTGTGGAAGTATATGGACAGGCTGGAGTAGTATATCGACAGGCTGGAGTAGTATATCAACAGGCTGGAGTAGTATATGGACAGGCTGGGGTAGTATATAGACAGGGGCTGGGCGCCCCCTGGGCGGCAGTGCGCCCTAGGCGGCCGCCTACTCCGCCTAGTGGTAGAGCCGGCCCTGCATATAAAACCGACAGTATGGTTTTTTCTTTTTCTATCTTTTCTCTCTTATGGGGATAGCTGGCCATAGAGCAGGGAACTCCATCTAGTGTGGGGACTTCCTCCTAGGAACATCCAGCTAGGTTATATCTCTATAAATACAGGGGGCAGCTGCCGGGCAGGGCTGTCTGAAATACAGAGCGTGCTTCTGGCACTTGGCACTGGCATGAGTTCCATACTCTGGCACATGTAAGTGGGCGGATCTCAGTCTATACACACTGTTGTGATGCAGGGCGGAATTGGAATGGCCCCCCTGCCGGCACTGGCAGCTGCATACAGGCCTGCACCCATGCCGAATTCAATGTCCTCTCTACATCTGATCCCCCATGGGGGTGAGTAGAGCCTGCAATGGCATTATATACCCAGTGATCTGTTCTTATACAGGTAGGAATATAGATCATCAGTATGCAGGAGAGTTAGTATGCAGTTTATAGCACTAACACACGGACATCATGGTACACACTTTACAATGACACTTACTATGCGGTGGAAATGGATATGGCATGTGAATGGAGAATGCAAATATGTTTCTGCGTGGTACATGACCAAAAATGGGTGGGGCTCCATAGGACTACCCTCTCCACTATGTCATTTTTGGTCTATAAATTTGTGGTCTTGACAGAGTACGCTTGGCTCTGAGGAAGAGGTTCATACCTGAAACGCGGCAACCAGTTTGTGTGAGACACCATCCTTGTGGCATGTTAGACCACGGACGCGAAGCGTTGTACAATACATGGTATGCCTGCTTTACAAGCTCATTTGTGAGTATGTTTTTATACCTTTTAATAAATGTACATCTGAGGATAATGAGCTAGGCCATTGTCGCCTTGTGTTTTTGCTACAGTGTATTTGGGCTTCCCCAGTTCATTAGTGGCAGCAAGGTGGCACATTATCTGAAGTTGACAAACACTAGCTTTGGCTAGTAGCTGGAGAAGCCTTTCTCTTCAAGCGCAGGAAGGAGTATGTGGTTATTTGGGGATATATCTCCAGAGGTTAGGAGAAGCAGTAGGGTGAAGAAGGTAATATGGGTGTGCGATTTATGGTTGAATATGTTTTTATTAAGAAATAAAGAGATCTTGTTACATATTGTCGACTCATATAAACACGAGAATACATACTCAGTGTACACCACATCATATACAAGACATTTCAGATATCGTGGTTATTGCATAGATACATAGCGGTATAGGTACATTAAGGTATATCCATCTCTATAGGTGTATCAGTCGTCAGAACAATCGTCATTGCTTGAAACATCCCCAGGCTATGTTCCGGGGGATATCTGGCAAGTTGACAACCATCTAAGCTTATATCATAATAAAAAAAAAAGAGAGAGAAAAAAAGGGAAATCCTGTGGGGTCTGTTAGGGTCCCCCTTGCTCCTCGCCCCATATAGGGGCACAGGGGAAAGGGGGGGAACACCCCCAGAGTGACTGCCCAAAGTTATAGCTGTGACTCATACATAAGAGCACAAATATACTCAGCTGTTATACATTGTTCTAGAGAAATA